>VWYK01093466.1:0-37678 GCA_013399775.1 Semnornis frantzii
GAAAGACACAGAGTTGAGGCTTTGAGTCCGGAGAAGAGCAGCCTGGTGGGAGATCTCATCAATGGTGGGTGGCAGGAGGATGAGACCAGGCTTTTTTCAGTGGTGCCCAGGGACAGCACAAGGGCTAAGGGGCACAAACTGCAATATGAGAAACTCCATCTACACATGAGGAGGAACTTCTTGAATTAAAGGGTGCTGGAGCCCTGGAGCAGGCTGCCCAGAGAGGTGGTGGAGTCCCTTGTCTGGAGAGTTTCCAACCCCTACCTGGCTATTGTGATCCTGGGCAAGGTGCTGTGGATGCCCCTCCTTTAGCAGGGAGGTTGGGCTGGATGATCTCCAGAGGTCACTTCACATCCCAGTCTCTCTGGGATTCTGCAAATATGGTTAAACTCAAGACTGAATTTTTTTTTGTTTCTGAAGATGGTGTTCTGCTGCCAAAAGTTGTTTCTGAGTGTATCTTGCTGGAAGTTATAGACTCTGCTTCTCTTCAAGGGGTGCAGAAATGCCTGATCTGGGAACATATTAAACCTGAACTCAGATTTCGAGTTTGGGGTTTTATTAGTTTCATCTTGATAACTGTTCCTGAGTTGCTCCCTCTTCTGTTTCTTTTCCTCGATTCCTGTTTTAACATAAACTTGTGTATGTTAACTTGTTTTAAAATATTTATTTATTAATTTATGTTTGAAACGTGGATTCCAATATTCAACCAATCTCTTTTCTTCCCAGCTTACAGTTTCAGCAGAGTACCTGAAAGGCTTCTTGAATAATAGAACAACCATGGAAGCACTTTCTCAGTGTTTCGGCTTCTGGAGGAGTGAACTGGGAGCCTCCTCCTGCCCTCTTTATGCAGGGCCTTGCCTATGAGATTGCTCCAGCTTCATTTTGTAAGCTAAAAGGACAGGACTGGGCTGGAGTTTGACAACTGTAGAGCTTATTTCCTCTTTGAAGCCTGATGATTCCATCTGGTAGTGTGTGTTGTGCTGGTGTTCTATAAATAAGGTGCTGTCGCAGCTTGATTAACTCTTCCTTTATTGGAGCAAGACAAATCATCACTTAGACACTCAGTGCAGCGATACAGTTGTGATGAGTGATGTTGGCTGGGGCAGAGCCGCTTTCAGCTCTGTTGGGTTTGTTTTCCCTTGTGGAAATCTCCTAGTTTCTTTCAGGTGCATTTTAGGGGATTCCTGGGCTCTCTAGCTTTGATTTTTTTGGTCTCTTTTTGCCCTTCCCCCATCAGATGAGACGGGCTTTTCAGTGTTGAGAAGAGGTTCACTGTTGCAACAGCAGCAATATCCTGTGCCTTTTGTTTTCTTTGTGGATAATTACAGGTTAGTGACAAGCAGCAGGCTGGGAGGCAGAAGAGTTGAGCTGTTTGTGAGTGTGATTGTGCAGTCCGAAGCTGAAGGAGGTCGCTGTTATTAAATCCGTGTTGTGTGTCTCTGCAGAAATGCCACCAGGGAAATGGCAAAGACACTGACACAAAGAAGTGTCAGTGGTTCGAGGATCCCAGCCCTGCAAGTTCAGCGTTGCCATGGGTACAGTTTTGTGGGTCACCCCTCTTTCCCCCCCGGAGTCCTCAGATGATATTAGGAGAGGATTATGTCACTCTTGTCCTTCAAGAACAAACGAGAAGGCTGTTGGCAGCACGCTGACGCCAGCGGATACTCGCTGGAGCTTTGCTATCTGACCTGACCAGACTGTTGCTCAGAAGCAGAGGACTCCTCAGGCAGTTCCCACCTTGCTGGCCGGTGATCCTCCACTTGAACACCACGGCTCAGCTCTGGGAACTGCAGAACCTCACCCTGGCAGCAGATCTGTTTTAACAAGTTGTCTCATTTGTCTGTGGGGAAGCTTGGAAGGTTCTCAGTGGTGTGGTGGGGAAATGCCTCCCGTTAGCCCTTGCCTGCTGCTTTTTACCACTTGGCTTTGGGCATTGGAGAGAGGAGGAGAGACTTGGAAGGGAATAATCACACCACAGCCTCCCATAAACTGTTGAAACCAGCCTGGACTGACTTTGGTATCTGTGTGCTGTGCTTTATGTTGCTACTGAGTGTCACTTCAAGATGGCAATGCAAATTTTGAAGGACTTGGGTGCAGAATGCTGGTTTTTTTTTTTCATTTCCAGAGACACCAAACAGTTAAGTTCAGATTTTAAATACCAAAATATTGCTTAAACTATTCTTTCAGTCATGATATTGAACTGTTAGAGTGGGGCCATGAAGATGATCTGAGGGCTGGAGCACCTCTCTCATGAGGAGAGGCTGAGAGAGTTGTCTTTGTTCAGACTGGAAAAGAGAAGGCTCCAGGCAGACCTTAGAACAGCCTTCCAGTGTTTGAAGGCTACGGAAGAGCTGGGGATGGAGTTTGTACAAAGGCATGGAGTGACAGGACAAGGGGTGATGGCTTCAAACTGGAAGAATTTAGATGACACCTTAGAAAGAAATTCTTCTCCATGAGCATGGTGAGACACTAAAACAGTTTGTTCAGAAGTTGTGGAGACTCTAAGCCTGGCAGAGTTGAAAGCCAGGTTAGATGTGGCCATGAGCAACTTGGTCTAGTGGGAGGCCCATGGCGGCAGGGAGTGTTTAACTGAATACTCTTTAAGGTCTCTTCCCAGCCCAGTCTTTGATTCTATGATATTAGACCCACCCCCACCTCCAACAATGTGAGCAGAAGACAACCTGATCCATACACACACAATGGAAATAGAAGCCACCTGGTTTTTGAAGGCGCAGTGGATAGGTCGGGGCAGGGGATGATGACGACGACAACACCTCTTGGCTGTTTCCAGTCTTGGGCTTGTTTTATGAAGTCTGGGAAATACTCACTTTAACCAAATGACTTACATATTCTTTCTGGTGTTTGTAAAAGGGCTGACACAGCCTTCATTTTAGTGAGCAGGGCTATAATTACATCTGAGGTCCCAACCCCTGTAGTGCTTCAGTGGTTTCTTCTCTTCCCTGGAAATAAGTGAATCTGTGCCATTGGCTCGGAGCTCAATTGTTGCTGAGCTCAGGTCTACCTTAGACCCATCACTGTTCCACTGTCCTTGCTTTCTCTGTGTGCTGTTCCTCAGCTTCCCTCATGCTTACTGAACTCTTGATGACTCTTCTCAGCTGGTAACTCAGCATCGGGCTCCCTTTGTCTCCCTGCTCACAGCACTGGTGTGCAAGCTTCCAGACTCTGATGTATGCCCAACTTAGAGATTCATAGAATGGTTTGGTTTGGAAGGCACCTTAAAAATCATCCAGTTCTAATCCCCTGCCATGGGCAGAGACACCTTCCACTAGACCAGGTTGCTCAAGGCCGCATCCCGCCTGGCCTTGAACGCCTCTAAGGAGGGGACATCCATGAGCTCCCTGGGCAACCTGTGCCAGCGTTTTGCCCCTCTCACTTGAAAGAATTTCTTCGTAATCTCCAGTCTAAATCTGCCCTCCTCAAGTAAGGGAAACCACTGGTCAGACAGGGTCAAAGCCTGTCAAGATGAATTTGAGCTACTTGCAATTCAAATGAAGGTGATGGTTACTTAAAAGCCAAATAACATGTAACTAGACCTTGTTTTGGTCAGAAAAAATCCCCCATAATTTATTTTGCTAGTCCAGACATAGCTGGGAAGATAAAATCCCAGTCTCCTCCTCTGGGAAAGAAGGGTTGAAGGCACGTTACTCATCCTGTTGTTGGCAGCCTGATTGTAGACAGACAAATTATATTTTGTGGATGTGCTTCTGGAGTTTCAAAGCAAACTTGAAGGAGCTGATACTGCTGTGGAAGACAGAGTGTAGCTCTATGCTTGCACTTCCTGTCCCAGCTAAAACAGATCCATCTCCTGTTCAGGCAAATGTCTGTGTGTGGCTTCCTCGTGTCTCAGCAGTGCAGTCAACCTGATTTTCCCTGGGCTTTCCATTTTTTCCTTGAAGGCAAATTAAATTATACCAAGCTGCAGTTCAGAGCCGTGCAGGGGGCTGTGATTATAGCATGGTTGAGACCGGAGCCTGAGCTGTCATCACTGCCCTCATCTGCTGCAGATGTCACCTCCCTGGAGAAAGGGGAGATGCACTTTGGATCAGGTTCTTGAGGAGGTGGCATAAAAGTCATGCTGAGCAAAGTCCAGCCCTTGTGAATCGTGGCACAGGTAGCCTCTCGCAGCAGGCCAAGCAGAGCTTCTCTCCTGCAGAGCTTCTCCAGCCTCCCACCACTCAGAAGCCACTTTCATGACTTGTGCTTTGCCTGTGTAAAAGAATTTCTTGTGGTAAGAGGAGGGCAGTGAAATCAGCTGTGAATGTGCTGCAGCTCCTGACTTGGTAACAATAACACCACTGCCAGTGCTGCTCCTGGGGAGGCCTCTTAAAGCCTCCTGTTAGAAACTCTGGGGTCACAGCAATGATCCAAGAGCTGCTGTGAGGCCAGGCTGGGAGGGCTGGGGTTGTTCATCAGCCTGGAGAAGAGAAGGCTCCAGGGAGACCTTCTGGTGACCTTCCAGTCCTTCAAGGGGCCAGTCAGAAAGCTGAGGACAGACTTCGGAGCAGGCTCTGTTGGTACTAAAGAAGGGGTGGTGGTTTGAACTCAGAGAGGGAGATTTCAGACTGGAGAGAAGGAAGAGATTTTTGACACCGAGGGTGTTGAGAGCCTCGTCTTAGGTTGCCCAGAGAGGTGGGAAATGCTCGTCCCTGGCACCACTGCAGGTCAGGTTGTTGGGGCTCTGAGCAATCTGCTCTAGTTGCAGATATCCCTGCCGACTGGAGGGGCTTTGAAGGTCCTTTCCCACCCAAACCATTCCATGACTCTATGAAATATTAAAGTTATTTCAGATTACTGGGAATTATCACCCCAAGGGCTCATGGACAGGCATTGGTGTGGTACTTAGGTAGCAGCACTCCATAAAAGTATCTTGGGATGGTGCTAAGGGATGTTGGATGTGGATCTGTCCCTATGAAGTTGAGACTCCTCTAACCAAGTCAGGTTGTGGTGGTGTTATAAACCCGGAGCAGAGTGTTTGTGGCCTTTACTCCATGAAGGGGGGGAGCCACTGTGTGTGGGGAGTGTGACTCCACCACTGAGGTGAGAAATGGATGGCTGTGTGAATCTGGTGTTTCCAATCTCCATAACCACATTATCCTTCTGGAATACCTGCTGGAAGGTGGGAGGAGGGTAGGTTGATTATTCTCTCGCTGTGCATGTGTCCTCCTCCCTTGGAAATAGTGAGGGAAGGAGATGACTTCTTCCCCTCCTCACAGTCAGCAAAGACCATTTCTTGCTGCTCTTTCAATCCTTTCCTGGCCTCTCAGTGAATTTTCCTCTGGGAGCAGCCACTACCGAATTAGCTCCCTGAAGGAGCATCCAGATCCTAACCTTGAGATAAAGGCAGCAGCTACCCTGAGATTTGGACAGAAGCAGCAAAAAGAAGAAATCAATCGGGGTGGCTGCATTATTCAGGGAGGTTGTTGTAACCCAAGAGGCCCTGTATTGGCTTTCCTTGGCCAAGCTTAGATTTCCAGGCTCCTGGTTGGATTTCATAGATTCATAGCATGGTTTGGGTTGGAAGGGACCTTAAAGATCATCCAGTTCCATCCTCCTGCCTAGGGCAGGGACACCTCCCACTAGCCCAGGTTGCTCAAGGCCTCATTCAGCCTAGCATTGAACACTTTCAGGGAGGGAACACCCACAATCTCCCTGGGCAACCTGTTCCAGTGTCTCACCATCCTCACTGGAAAGAATCTCTTCCTAATATCCAGTCTAAATCTGCCCTCCCCAGGCTCCTGATTGTATTTCCAGGATCCTGGAATGGTAACTTCTTGCAGAGAGCTGGAGTCTTTGTGCCCTGTCCTGGGTGGTTGTGTCAGCAGAGTGGGGGTTTGATATGCAGGTGGAAGCAAGGTGAAGCATTAGGTGCCTCCTGGCATTCTGGGTGACGTGCCACACGTGGGGTAACTGGAGATTAAAGTAGGATGAGCAGTTTGCTCCCTCATGTTGGCTATCAAGCTACTCGTGTGTAGCTTGCAGGAAGCTTCTGGGAGAAGTATGCAGTTAATCACATCCATTAGCATGATTAGAATCCTGATTAGCCTGTGTCACTCACTCCCATTTCCCACCCACACTTTGCCCCTTTTATCCAGAGTTATTTGCAAGTATGAACAGAAGACCCAGAGCAGCATAGGCTCAGACCCAGGGGTTGGTCACTGGGCTTTGAAACACATCAGGTAATTCTGGATGTTACAGGCAAGTTCTTCAGTAAGCCCTACAGCTGCTACCTGAATACCAAACTTCACCATCCAGCCCCTCACAGCTAAAGCATCTTCAGCAGGGCTGTCAGGAATCCAGCTGAACATGAAGGAGGCTTGTCTTGCTAGTCAGTCAAGTGCTGTGGTTGCCTCATGTTTCAGATCTAGTGCCTACTAATGGTTTCATTTGAAATCCTCCATCCATGTTTGATGATGATCCCTGCACGTTGGTGATCTCCTGGGCTGCTGGGTTAGTGCTGGCCTTGCCTCTTATGGCTGTGGGCTGGAAAGTGAGTTGCATCTGAATGGAATTCTGTGGCAAGATCATAGAATTGTTTGGGTTGAAAGACCTCTAAGATCAAAGAGGGGAGATTTAGGCTGGATATTGGGAAGAAATTCTTTCCAGTGAGAGTGATGAGACACTAGAACAGGTTGCCCAGGAAGGTTGTGGATGCCTCCTCCCTGGAGGTGTTCAAGGCCAGGTTGGATGAGGCCTTGAGCAACCTGGGCTCATGGGAGGTGTCCCTGCTCGTGGCAGGGGGTTGGAACTGGATGGTTTTAAAGGTCCCTTCCAACCCAAATTATTCTATGCATCTGTGGATTGTTGAGTCCAACCTTCAACCTAAGACCACTGTGGCTGTTGAACCATACCCCTAAGTGCCATATCCACATATTTCTTGAACACCTCCAGATGACCAGTTTGAAGCTGATGTTGAGGCTACTTGGGCTGTGACAAGAAGTAGGAAAAAAGGCCCCAAAGAAGGTGGTTTTGTCAATTCCTTCTTGTAAAAGCTCTCCCTTTTTTAAAGCTTTACTTGTTGGGGAGGGGGGGTGGGGGTGGTGCTCTAAGTGCTAAAACCAGATCTTTGTGACAAAGCAAAGCATCCTCTGAGGATGAGGTCACCCACTTCCACCAGACTCCTGCCTGGGAATGAATCATTGTTCCTTGTGTAGAATTGCTTTGGAGCTACTTCATCTTGGAAGGCTGCTCCTCAGCCAAGGCCAGGCTGTTGACACTTGCTCTAAACAAAGTTAAAGCATGGCAGCATTTATCAGAGGAATTTCAAAGGGTGTTTACATGCTCTTGAGCTGGTACTCCTGAGAGGCTGGAATCTGAGATCAATTCCTCTTGTTGGTGAAAAGCTTTTTCAGGTGCAGGGGATGCTTTTCAGGTCTGCAGGGTTTGGTTCCTCCCCACTTCTGGGCTTGGGAACCCTCAAACTGCAGGTTGTACTTGTGGCCTTGCTGATGTTGTGAGAGTCCAGAGGAGGCTGGGAAGGTGCCTGGAACATCTCTCTGAGGAGCAAAGGCTGAGAGCCCTGGGGCTGCTGAGCCTGGAGAAGAGCAGTCCCAGAGGGGATCTGATCAGTGCTCAGCAAGAGCTAAAGGGTGAGGGGAGCAGGAGGATGGGGCCAGACTCTTTTCAGTGGTGCCCAGGGACAAGAGATCTGAAGAGGAGGAGAAACTTCTCTGGTGTGAGGGTGTTGGGAGCCCTGGAGCAGGTTGCCCAGAGTGATTGTCCTTGTCTGGAGAGCTTCCATCCCCACCTGGCCATTGTTAGCCTGGGCAGGCTGCTTTGGGAGTGGGGTTTGGGCTGGGTGATGTTCAGAGGTCCCTTCCAACCTAACAATGCAGAGATTCAGGCATGCTCCCTCCATGCCACTTGTTGCTTGCACTAGCTGTGGTTTGTCTAGCTCCAGCTCTTCACTATCACTGTGATACTGAGCTTGTTTCCAAGTGCTGGTTTTTGTGCTCCCACAGAATAGATTTGAGGTGCCAGTCCTCTCCCATGGTACACTTTTTATCATGCTGTTATATCAGCAGAACGCTCCGTGCTGGAAAATGGGTTGGTGATCCAGTGGGATTTCTAGAACTATTTTTAGTGGACAGTCCTACCACAAACCATCCACACCTAGGTCTGGGACAGCTTCAGCTGCCAGGCATGTTTGGGTGTTCCTGGAAATCCGGAAGTTGTGCTTTAAGGACATTTTTCCTGCCATCCCCTCTGGATGGGATGGATTTTCCAAGCATCTGTCTCTTGGTAGTTGAAATTTGCTGAAGTTTCAGGCACACTGAGAGGGAGAGGTCTATACTGGGTGAAAGGCTGGGTGTCATGGCTTGGCCTGAAGGTCCTTGTCCTGTCCTCCTCTTGGTTTTTTTGTGTTTCACCTTCAGTGTTCCCCTTCTCCCAGCCTTCTGACTCTGCAGAGCTTGTTTCTCTGGTGCACTTTGAAGTGCAGTGCTGTTTCAAAAGAAGTTCCTTTGTGCTGGTCCTCAGGAACCTACCAACAGTTTCTCTGCTGTTCATAGGTAACTAATTAATAGTAGTGAAAGTAATTGGAGACTCAACTGGGGAAGAGCAAAGACAAAAATCCCTGAGTCCCCTTCAGCAGAGGCTTGAATGAAGAGGTTAAGAATGAGACAAAGAGCTGAGTCATTGCCTCTTCCTTCCTACTGTGGTGGGAAGGAATCTCAGGTCATGAATCAAAGCAATGAAAAGGGTTCCAGATGTGAAGAGCTGGATCATTCAGACTTCTGACTTTGCAGGAGATGTAGGTTGTGAAGTGGTTTAGATATGCATCAGAAACTCGAGATATTGATAAGCATTGATGAAAATGACTTGGGGAAGAGAAACCTCATGAAGTTCTGCCAGGGCAAATGTAGGTTCCTGTCCCTAGGGAGGAATCACCCTGTGCACCAGGGCAGCTGAGGGGTGAGCTGCTGGGAAGCAGCTCCACAGAGAAGGACCGGGGAGCACTGGGGGACAAGAAGTTGCCCATGAGCCAGCAATGTGTCCTCATGACCAAGAAGGCAAATGGTCTCCTGTGGGGCATGAAGAAGAGTGTGGCCAAGGTCAAGGGAGGTTTTCCTTGCCCTCTGCCCTGCCCTGTTGAGGCCAGATCTGGAATCCGGGGACCAGTTCTGAGCTCCCGAGTTTGAGAGAGGGAATTACTGGAGAGTGTCCAGAGGAGGCTGGGAAGCTACTGAGGGGCCTGGGGCATCTCTGAAGAGGAAAGGCTGAGACCCTTGGAAATGTTGACTCTGGAAAACAGCAGCCTGAGAGGGGATCTTGTTTTCTTTGCCCCTGAAAGGCAGAGAGAAAGCTTTGGAAAGAAAGGTGGAATGTAAAAGAAAACCTTTAAAGTGACATTGAAATGTGGGAGGCTGTTTGGTCAGCACAGCAGCTGGTACTTGGGATGTGGGTGCCTGCCCTCCTGCCAAGGCTCACAGTCAGCTTCTGGACTGGAACTTGCTAGAATCACAGATTCATTTAGGCAGGAGACCACCTTTAAGATCATGGAGACAAACCACGAACCCAGCACTGTCAGGGCACCACCAAACCATGGCTCTCAGCACCGCTTTTCCAGGGATGGAGATTCTACCACTGCCCTGGGCAGCCTGGGCCAGGCCTGGAGAACCCTCAAGTGGAAGAAATTTTTTCTCACGTCCAGCTCAAACCTCCTCCTGGAGCAACTTGAGGCCTGTGCTGATTTGAGCTAATTGGAATATTTTAATAGAGAAAATTGTACTATAGGCTGTGAAGGTAAAACAATGGTGATGTCTGCTTCACTCATAGGCTTGCTGAGATGTTTACAAAAAGATAAGAGAGTGTCTCGAGCTGGCAGTCTGGGTCACGAGGGGCAGTTTCTCGGGCAAGCGGCTTCTGGGGCTCTCTAGCAGCTCTGGCTTCTCCTCTCNGGGGGGCAGGGAACTCCCAAACCATCACAAGGCCCCTCGTTGGTTCTCCCTAAACCAGCATGGTTGGGCAAAAATGATGGCCATCATCATCACCAGGGTGTCTGCCAGTGTAATGATCATTGCTGAGACTATTCTAGAATCCCAGAATTGTTTCAGTTGCAAGAGGTATTTGAGATCATGGAGTCCAACCATCAACCCACCACCACCATGGCCATTAAACCATGTACCCAAGTGCCATGGGCACACATTTTTTAACACCTCCAGGGGTGGCCTGCCACAGCTGTTGCCACCCACCGTGACACAACATTATGATGGGAACTCTGTGTAGAAAGCTGTGGGTGCCACAGCTTGTAGTTTATGAAACAAATTTGCCTTTGCACATTGTCCTGGCCAAAAGCAGGACTCGTTTCAAGCTGTGTATGGAGTCATGGAATGGTTTGGGTTGGAAGGGACCTTAGAGATCCTCCAGTTCCAACCCTGTGGCATGAGCAGGTTACAACTTACACTAGACTGGGTTGTTCAAGGCCTCATCCAGCCTGGCTTGTAATATCTCTTAGAGATCTGCAGATATTTTTTTCCAGATGTCTTTGCATTTAAAGGCTCTGTGTGTGTATATATATATGACTATTGTACCCTACTGGGGTGTTTCCAACATGAGAATTGAAGGCCACATCCCCCTCTTGTGAGAAGTGGAGTATTTAGAAACTGATCTTATAGGGAGAATGTATGCATTTTTTAATTGCATTTTTTTTCCTTGGGATTTGGACAGAGCCATGTAGGGCGATGGGATCAAGTGTCACATTGGGGATTACATATTTGTCCTGGAGTGACCCTCTTAGTGGCTTGCACTGGTGTAATTGGTGAGTGACTGGATTTATAGGGATGTATATCTGCATTAGTGCTGCTTTGATGTAACCCTGGCTTATTTACTTTTGCTCCGACCTATTTTCAGCTGGGGAATTCACTTTTAAGGAGCATTTGCCTCAAGCCAGCTTTTTTTAGGCTTTCATTTGCCCTTAAAATGTACAGTGGTTACGTTGGGAATGACAGGTCCACATCTGAGTGTTTGGGGGCTGACCTGTTGGAGAGCAGCTTAGGGAAAGGGACCTGCAGGTCCTCATGGACAGAAGCATGACCAAGAGGGCCAGTGGTATCCTGGGGTGAGTTTGGAGGGCTATGGTTAGTAGGTCGAGAGAGGTTCTCCTCCTTCTCTACTGTGCCCTGCTGAGACCACATCTGGAATATTGTGTCCAGCTCTGGACCACTCAGCTTAAGAAGGACCTCAGGGAACTGCTTGAAAGAGTCCAGCATAGAGCCACAAAGATGGAGTGGAACATCTCCCTGCTGAGGAAAGGCTTGAGGGGACCTGGGTCTCTTTAGCCTGGAGAAGAGGAACCTGAGAGATGACCTCACTCATGTTTATAAAGATGTGAAGGGCAGTGTTGGGAGGATGGAGCCAGGCTCTGCTCAGTCATGTCCAGTGGTAGGACAAGGGGGAGTGGGTGCAAGCTGGGGCAGAGGAGGTTCCATGTGAATGTAAGAAGTGAGACAGTGTGAGAGTAACAGAGCCCTGGAGCAGGCTGCTCAGAGAGGTTGCAGAGTCTCCTCTGGAGACTTTCAAAACCCACCTGCATGTGTTTCTGTGTGACCTGCCTAAGGTCATCCTGCTCTGGCAGGGGGGGTTGGACTGGATAATCTTTTGAGGTCACTTCCAACCCATAATGATCTGTGATTTTGTGTGAAAGACCTTGCCCAGCCTAAACCATTCAGTGAAAGCAGCAGAGTTGCAGGGCATGGCCTGGTTGTTGCAAACCAAGCAGCTGCTGCTGTGTCCTGCTTAAAGCTGCTGCAGACTCCTTGATGTTTTTCCCCCGAGGCCTGACTTCCTGTGATAAGATGAGATTCCCTTTTAAAGGAGCAGGGCCTGCTTGTATAATGGGAGTAGGAAATGGTCCAGAAGTGTCACTGGGAGAACAGAGAAGTTATTTTAGTAACCAGCTGCTGGACGGGAGAGTAGAAAATAGGCTCAGGAGGCTACACTTGGATTCTCTTTGGCTATCCAGAGGAACACAAGTAAGGAGCTGAGTGAGGGAGTGAGCAGGTCAGAGCTGGGAGGTCACCTTCAGGACAAAGCTGCACCCCTAGGATTCTTCTGGGAAGACTGAACCCTTTCCCAGCTACCTTTCATCTCAAGAATGTGTGGTCTTTTTGGGCACAGTGGATCTTCAGGTTTGAGCTGTACTAGGGTTGTCAAGCTCTGCAGCAGGCTGCTTGAGGAAGAAGTGACTGGAAAGTTGCCTAACAGAAGAGGACCTGGGGGTGCTTGTTGACAGCCATCTGAACGTGAGCCAGTGTGTGCCCAAGTGGCCAAGAAGGCCACCAGCATCCTGGCATGAATCAGCAAGAGTGTGACCATCAGGAGCAGGGCAGGGATTGTTGCCTCATACTGGCCATTAGTGAGGCCACACCTGCAATCCTAGGGCCAGTTTTGGTCCCCTCACTCCAAAAAGGACATTGAGGGACTGGAGTGGGTCCAGAGAAGGGCAACAAAACTGGTGAGGGGTCTGGAGAACAGGGCTGGTGAGGAGCAGATGAAGAGGGTTCTGATGTTGTTTAGCCTGCAGAAAAGGAGGCTGAGGGGAGACCACTTGGCTCTCTTCAACTCCCTGAAAGGAGGCTGGAGCCAGGTGGGGGTTGCTCTCTTCACCCTAGTAACAAGCAAGGAACAAGAGAAAACGGTTTCAAGGTGCCCCTGGGGGAGGTTTAGGTTGGATATTAGGTGAAGCTTCCCTGAAAGGGCTCTTGAAGACTGGAACAGGCTGCCCAGGGAGGTGGTGGAGTCCTCATCCCTGGAAATGTTCAAGAAATATGTGGTTGTGGCCTGGGGGCATGGNAAGGTGACCCTGGGGGAGGTTTAGGTTGGATATTAGGTGAAACTTCCCTGAAAGGGCTCTTGAAGACTGGACAGGCTGCCCAGGGAGGTGGTGGAGTCCTCATCCCTGGAAATGTTCAAGAAATATGTGGTTGTGGCCTGGGGGCATGGTTTAATGGCCACGGTGGTGTTGGGCTAAAGGTTGGGCTAGATGATCTCAGAGGTCTCTTCCAACCCAAACAACTCTGTGATGCTATGAAATTGCTCCTTGCTGAGAGCAGCTGCCCCAGGCTTACCTGGGATCCACGGCCAAGATGCTGTCCCTTGGTGCAGCGCTGGGTATGCTAACAGCTAACTCAGTGCAGCTGAGTTCTGCAGGGCCCCTTAGCTGCATTTGGTCGGGGATGTGCCTGCAGGAACCTTGAGAATGCCCAAGCCTGATCAGAACTAAACTGCTTTTCCTCCTCTCGGTCTGGGGTATGTTTATTTTCTCTGGGATGTAATTTATCTGTAGCTGCACTCTGCAGATGTGCTGACTGTGCCTGGGACGTTTCCCAGATGAAATTCCCTGGCAGGCTTCACCTCTTCTACCGTCATTGGGAGGTGCTGATGGAGTCAAATGGTTGAATGTGAACAGGAAGTGATAGTGGGGGGCATCAAGAAGAGTGTAACCAACAGGTCAAGGGAGGTTCTTTTCCCCCCCTACTCTGGCCTGGTGAGGCCACAGCTGGAGCACTGGATCCAGTTCTGGGCTTCCCAATTCTAAAATGACAGGGACTTGCTGAGACAAGCAAGGGCAGCAAAGGGCTACAAAGATGCTGAGGAGGCTGGAACATCTCTGTGATGAGAAAAGACACAGAGTTGGGGCTTTTGAGTCTGGAGAAGAGCAGCCTGAGGAATCATCTCATCAGTGCTGATCAGTCCTGAAAGGGATGGGTCCAGGGTGTTTTCAGTGGTGCCCAGTGACAGGAGTGTCCAACAGATCCATGTCCTTTTTTGTGAGAGGCCCCATAGGTGGGCACAGTACTGTGGGTGGGGTATCACTGAGTGGAACAGAGGGGCAGAATCCCCCTCTCCATCTGCCAGCCACGCTGCTTTTCTTGTTACTGCTCCTACCTTTGTCCTCTGGCACCCTCGCTCAGCCTGGGAGCTTGCAGGCCATGGTAATCATCTCCTTGCTTATCTCTTCTGGGTGGTTCTTTTCAACTTTCAAAGCACCCAAGCCCTAACTTCTGGCTAAAATCCTTGTGTTCTACTTCCCAGAAACAATAAAACCAAAGTGTGTGTGTGTGTCTATAGTTTGATCTGGTAAGCAGGGCTGTAGGATGATTTATTACTCAATCCTAGTGATTTTTTTGAGTCTATGAACGTCCTGTCTTGGTTTGGGCTTCACAGCTTCTGTTCTGCTCACTTTTAGCGTGATTTAAATAAAGGAGCTTGTGCAAACTGGATTGAATGGATCTCAGGCAGCCTCTGGCTTCCTCATCCCCTTTGTGTGAGCTCCAGGTTCATTAAGTGGCTCATTCATGGTGTCCAGCCAAAGCTGAAAGGCCGCAGAGGCAGCAGATGCTCAGATGAAAGAAGACTCAAACCAAGCACAGGGCAAACATTTCTGAAGCTTCTGTGTTTCTTCCTGCACAGTGAGCTGGGAGCAGCCAGCCTGTGCCTCCTTGCTGATGAATCCCAAAGCAGGGTTGACTTTCTGAAGAGCAGCAGCGCGTAACAAACAGCTTTGCTGGATGAAATTTGCTGTTGGGGATGATCTCATCCCAGAGCCCAAGCGATCACTCTGCAATGCTCCAACTATTTGCTGAACCCAAAGTTTGCAGCATTGGCTGACCAGGGAGTCATCTGCTGCTGTGGGAGGTAGCAGAGAGGGGTGTTTGGAGGCCACAAATTGGAGATGCCATCTGCAGAGCTTTGCTGTAGAACCAAGAGCTGATCTTTGAGGTGGGTTAAGCAAGAGCTGGTGGCTGTGACCTGGCTGTGCTGATTTTTCTGGCAATCACCTTGATTTTTAATGCTCTGTGTGAGGAATCTAAATGGAAAATGAATCTGGGTTTCCCCATTTCATCAGAGTTTATGTTATTGGGGTTTTTTTAAAGCTTAGTGCAGGGATTCAATGCACCTGCATGGAACTGCAGCTGCATTTTGCACTGAACCTATGTCCTGCCAGAAGAAGAACTGAAAGGCAGCTCTGCAGTGTGGTGCAATGTTTATCTAACATGCCATTCAGACCAACTTTGTCACAGGCTTGCCCAAGCAAACCATTCCAGGGTTGAGGAGCAAAGGCCCTGGGGCTGTTGAGCCTGGAGAAGAGCAGCCCCAGAGGGGATCTAATCAATGCTCTGCAAGAGCTAAAGGTTGGGGAGCAAGTGGATGGGGCCACATTCTTGTCAGTGGTGCTCAGGGGCAGGACAAGGGGCAATGGACACAAACTAGAACCCAGGAGATTCCATCTGAAGAGGAGGAGAAACTTCTTCAGTGTGAGGGTGCTGAAGCCCTGAAGCAGGCTGCCCAGAATGGTTCTCTGGAGAGATTCCGAATCTACCTGGCAGTTGTGGTCTGGATGATCTGCTATGGGCGACCCTGCTTTAGCAGGGAGGGGTGGATGGATGATCTCCAGAGGTCCCTCCCAACCCCACAGCGCTGGGATTTGGGATTCTGTGACTCCTGTAGCTGCTGCTTGGTGCTCAGAGTAAGCCCTGATACCTCCACTACTCAGTGTTAGCTGTTGGTGTAGTTGTGCTGCTGTGGCTGGAACTCCTCTGGCCTTTCCAAATGAAACCAAGCAGGGGGGTCACTCTTCTCTCCTTTCCCTCCATCACGTTGCTGTGTTTGTGATCAGATTTGGGGATGAGATTAGTGACTGGAAGAACTTTCTGTCGTGAGAGCCAGCGCCAGCGCTTCAGCGTCTGGCTTCCCCGTGGGAGCTGCCAGTGGTTTCTGTCTCCTTTGCTGAGCTGGAATTGGGGAAGGTGCCAGAAACAAAGCCAGTTTGATTCACTCCAAGGCAGCTTTCACAACTGGAAGTTGTAGTGTGGGTTGGCTTTGTTCTTTCTCACCCTGATATGATTGTTTATTGTCCTTGGAGGCATCTCCAGCCACATGCTGTTTCCAGTTTAAAACGCAGCATCTGTGTGTGGGGGGAGACAGAAAGTTTGGAGCCTGCTGAAGCTCAAACAGAAATACTTTATTTCTGCCAATTAATGAAATGCTGAGAACAGTAGAAATAACAGGCAATGTTAGTCTTCAGATAAGGCAGACAATGTGGGATAGTTGTCTTCCTTTGGAGGTGGAGTTTGTCTTAAACTCTGGAAGAATTAACTGCTAATTTTAGAGCCCTGACAGCTTGAACCCAGCAGGAGCCACTGCATCTCACCCAGACAGTGTTGACTTGGAGGTCCCCAAACCCTGGGTGGCTGAGGAGCAGAGCTGTTGTTGGAGCTCTGTGTTGTGTTAGGAGCTGTCAGAGGTCTTCACAGGCCTCTTGCCCCATATGCCTACCTCCTGGTGTGTTTTGCTGGTGGTGAAGCTGTCCTGGAGCAGAGCCTGGATGGGCTGGGTGCTGCTCACACATGAAATGGCAGACAACAAAACTGTTGCTGCCTGGTAAGGCCAGAGCTGCAGTACTGGGACCAGTTCTGGGCTTCCCTGTTTGAGAGACAGGGAACTACTGGAGAGAGTCCAGTGGAGGCTGGGAAGCTGCTGAGGGGCCTGCAGCATCTCTGTGAGGAGTAAAGGCTGAGAGCCTTGGGGCTGTGAGCCTGGAGAAGAGCAGCCTGAGGGGATCAGCTCAGGGCATAACTGGCTCTGGGATGGCAGTGCTCATGTCCACAGTGCTCATGCCATGTGCTGGCTCATGTCCACTGTTGCAGCTCCCAGGACCCCAAGACCTTCTTTACAGGACTGGTCTCCATCCATTTTCCACCCAGCCTGGATTTGTGCTTGGGATTGACCCAACCCATATTCAGAACATTGCCCTTGGCCTTGTTGAACCTCAGGAGGTTCACACAGACCCACTTCTCCAGCCTGCCCAGCTCCCTTAGGATGGATCCCGTCCCTCAGGAGTGTCAGCTGCAGCACTCAGCTCGGTGTCCCCATGTTTAACAATGTGCTGTTGCAGTGTCTTAAGGCAAGGTTGAGCCAGTGTCTGGTGGATGTCCCCACCCTGGGGTGCTCTGCTCTGCAGCCATCTTCTGCAGGGTGCTGAAGAGCCTGTGCCCAATTCACCATTCCATGGATCTTGTCTCAGGTCTTGGAACAGTTTGCCTGTCTGTTGTGGTTGAAGGCAGCTGTCTGCACCTTGTAACCTGTCATCATCCGATGGTGGATACAGAGACTCCATCCCACTTCTTCACCCTGCAAAGAACAAATCTGGCTTTGGAGGCAGTTGTGTAATGGCAGTTAGTGGTGTTCTGCTGGTCCACTTAATTTCTTACTGGCTTTAGCAACATTTTTCTTTAGAAACCTCAATGACTCTTCCACAGTTAGTCATGGAGTCACAGAATTATTTAATTTGGAAAAGATCTTGGAGCTCATTGAATCCAATTGTTAACCCAGCGCTGCCAGGTCACCACTAAACCACTGCCCTCAGCACCACATCTGCTCAGGGTGCTAAGACTGATGGAAACCCCCAAATCTTTTGTCAGATGGGTTCCTTTATGCCTTGGCAATGTGATCTGCCAGCTGCAGGGCAGATAACTGGGTGTTAGTGATCTCTAAACCCTACCTGGCTGCACCTCTCTGACCTTTGTCTCCCCTTCTTGCCTTTCACCAGGTGTGGGTATCGCTTGCTGCTTGCACCTGACAGGACAAATCCACTCCTGCTTGCTCTGATTTTATCTGGGAGTCTTAAATGGTGCTGCTGTGGGATCAGTAATGGGAGATTTGCTTCTTTTTGCTTCCCTGTACCTCCTGATGCCCAAGTGCTGGCTTCTGGGAGTTGTGGAGAGGTTGGTGTCTGTGGTGGAGATCACTCAGAGCTGTCCTCACTTCTCAGCCTTCCTTAACCTGAGGTGCCAGATCTAAATGGGCCAGGGAAGTTGGGGGTTGGGCATTGGCCCTGCACAGGGACAGGGGAGGGAAAATGTGTCAAGAAGGGTCCAGTCTCTTTTCAGTGGTGTGTGGTGGCAGGACAAGGGACTATGGATACCAACTGGAGCCCAGGAAATTCCACCTCAACGTGAGGAAAAAATTATTTGCTGCGAGGGTCCAGTTGAGCCTGAAGAAGAATACCCTGAGAGGAGATCCTCTGAAAAGAGGTTGGAGCCAGGTGGGGGTCAGTCTCTCCTCACATGCAACAAGTGACAGGACAAGAGAGACAGGACAAGAGGAAATAGCCCCAAGCTGTGCCAGGGGAAGTTCAAGCTGGGTATGTGGAAAAATTCCTTACAGAAAGAGGTCCAGTTCTGGTCTCCCCAGTCCAGGAGAGACAGGGAACTACCACAGAGTCCAGCAGAGGTGACAAAGATTCCACCACCCAGAAAGGTGGTTGAATCACCATCTCTGGAGGAGTTTCAAAGCTGTGGAGATGTGGTGCTGAGGGCCATGGTTTGGTAGTGACCTGGCAATGCTGGGTTCATGGTTGAACTTCAGGAGCTGAATGGTCTCTTCCAGCCTAAACAATTCTGTAATTCTGTGATAAGAGGCAGCAACATCTTCATGTGACAGGAGCTCATCCCTTGCATGCAGGAGGGATCAAAGAGATTGCTTTGCTTTCTCAGGAGGCAGAAAGAGTAAGGCAGGGGGATAAAAAAGCACCCTGAGATAAGGAGGGTGGGGAGACCTCACTGGTTTTTACAACTCTGTGCAAGGAGGTTGGAGCCAGGTGGGGATTGCTCTCTTCTCCCTAGCATCAGGTAATAGGCGAGGAAATGGTCTGAAATTGTGCCAGAGGAGATTGAGGTTGGACATGAGGAACAATTTCTTTCTTGCAAGAGTCATCAGGCACTGGGATAGGCTGCTCAGGGAGGTGGTGGANAGTCCAGCAGAGGTGACAAAGATTCCACCACCCAGAAAGGTGGTTGAATCACCATCTCTGGAGGGGTTTCAAAGCTGTGGAGATGTGGTGCTGAGGGCCATGGTTTGGTAGTGACCTGGCAATGCTGGGTTCATGGTTGAACTTCAGGAGCTGAATGGTCTCTTCCAGCCTAAACAATTCTGTAATTCTGTGATAAGAGGCAGCAACATCTTCATGTGACAGGAGCTCATCCCTTGTATGCAGGAGGGATCAAAGAGATTGCTTTGCTTTCTCAGGAGGCAGAAAGAGTAAGGCAGGGGGATAAAAAAGCACCCTGAGATAAGGAGGATGGGGAGACCTCATTGGTTTTTACAACTCTGTGCAAGGAGGTTGGAGCCAGGTGGGGATTGCTCTCTTCTCCCTAGCATCAGGCAATAGGCGAGGAAATAGTCTGAAATTGTGCCAGAGGAGATTGAGGTTGGACATGAGGAACAATTTCTTTCTTGCAAGAGTCATCAGGCACTGGGATAGGCTGCTCAGGGAGGGGGTGGAGTCACCATCCCTGGAGGGGTTCAAGAAACCTGTGGCCATAGCACTTGGGGATGTGGTTTGATGGCCATGCTGGTGTCAGGTTGATGGTTGGACTGGTTGGTCTTGGTGGTCTCTTCCAACCCAAGCACTCCTATGATCACACTGCTGCTGGAGTGTTCTCTTGTGGGCTCAGAGCTGCTCAGGTCACTGCAGCTGCTGCCCAGGACACCTGATGCCCCCTCACCTGCTCTAATACCTGCACACATGTGAGCTCCACAGCTTGGCTTCCAGGTCTATGTGTCTCTGTTACAGAAACCAGAGATGGAGCTGAGCAGAAAGGCTCTGGAGGGGATGAGCAGCAGGCCTGGGGTCAGAGCAGCCAGTTAAGAGCTTATTAGAAACACGTAACACCCCTCATTAGGCAGGGGGGAGCAGAAGCATCCCCAGGGCACATCACACCTCAGCTGTTTCTTAGAGGAGATGAAAGGAGGAGAGCAGCATTTCCTTCTGCTGCAGGAGAGCTCAGGAGGGGAGATGGAAGTGATAATTCATAGACTCAATCACTGACTGATTTGGGTTGGAAGGGACCTTGAAGATTACAAAACCTTGTTGTGGACAGGGACACCTTCCTCTGGACCACCTTGCACAAGGCTCCATCCAGTCTGGCTTGGAGCAATTCCAGGTTTGAAGTCTCCATAACTTCTCTGGTCAACCTGTCCCCAGTGCCTCACCACCCTTTTGGACAAGCATTTCTTCCTGTGGCCTCATCTCAATCCAGCTTCTTCCAGTTTAAAGCCATCACCCCTCATCTGCTTACTCCATGCCTTTGCATAGTGTCCTTCTCCAGCTATCCTGGAAGCCCTTTCTAATACTGGAAGCCTGCTCTAAGGTCTCCCTGGAGCCTTCTCTTCTCCAGGCTGAACAGCCCCACCTCCCTCAGCCTGTCCTCATGGGAGATGCTCCAGCCCTCTGATCATCTTTATGGCCTCCTCTGGACCTGCTCCAGCAGGTCCATGTCCTTCTTGTACTGGGGGCAGGAGAACACCAAAGCCTGTTCCTATTTCAGTCACAGCTCAACTCTTGCCTCAGGTGCTTGCTGCTCCTTTTCCTGATTGAATTTTGAGAACATCTCTGATCATTAAAAATGCCTCTCTGGTCTCCTCCAGCCAAGAAGATGGCAGGTTGTTGGAGGACTGTCCAAACGTGGGTGTTTTGACAAATAAAGTGGAAGACAGGAGCCAGAGTGGGTTGCTATTGATTAGCTGGAGTATTCCTGAATTCTGAATACCTTTATTTTTAGCTGGAATTTGGCTGGGCTGCAGGCTTCCCACTTAATGAATTGTTCCAAAAATAAATATTTCAGAAGAGGATTAAACTTGAATGTGAAAGACACTTCTGCTTCCGCATCACTGCTCCTGGAAGTGGGCAGGAATCAGCATTCTCCTCCAGCCTGCGTGCGGCGAATCCAAAGGAGCAAGGCTTTCAGTGGAGCTACTCATCCAGGCAGGAAGCTGGAGGTGCTTTGGGAGTGCAACACTCAGAGCTAATTTTAGCTAATTTTAGCTAATTTAGTCCTGCTAGCAGCAGAGTTCTTCAGCTGTGAAGAGACACTTGCAGCTTGCTGCAGTCTTCTTCTTTTTTTTTTTTTTTTTTTTTTTTTTTTTTTTTTNTTTTTTTTTTTTTTTTTTATTTTTTCTTTTTTCTTCATTGAGCTTCTGCTGAGAGAGTCAAGGCTGTTCAGCCTAGAGACAAGAAGGCACCAGGGAAACTTTCTAGCAGTCTTCCTGTACCTGAAGGGGTGCTACAGGGCAGCTGGAGAGGGACTTTCTGCAAGGGCATGTAGTGACAGGACCGGAGGGAATGGCTTTGAGCTGGAAAGGGGAGACCTAGACTGGAGGCTAGGAAGAAATTCTTTCCCGTGAAGGTGGTGGGACACTGGAACAGGTTGCCCAGGGAGGTTGTGGAGCACAGAATCACAGAATGTGATCTTTGATCACATTCTGTGANTCTGGAACTGAGGAGCAAAAGCTGAGAGCCCTGGGGCTGCTGAGCCTGGAGAAGAGCAGCCCCAGAGGGGATCTGATCAATGCTCAGCAAGAGCTAAAGGGTGAAGGGAGCAAGAGAATGGGGCCAGACTCTTGTCAGTGGTGCTCAGGGGCAGGACAAGGGGCAATGGGCACAACTGGAATCCAGGAGATTCCGTCTGAAGGTGAGGAGAAACCTCTTTGGTGAGAGTGTGCTGGTGCTCAGGGGCAGGACAAGGGGCAATGGGCACAACTGGAATCCAGGAGATTCCGTCTGAAGGTGAGGAGAAACCTCTTTGGTGAGAGTGTGCTGGTGCTCAGGGGCAGGACAAGGGGCAATGGGCACAACTGGAATCCAGGAGATTCCGTCTGAAGGTGAGGAGAAACCTCTTTGGTGAGAGTGTGCTGGTGCTCAGGGGCAGGACAAGGGGCAATGGGCACAACTGGAATCCAGGAGATTCCGTCTGAAGGTGAGGAGAAACCTCTTTGGTGAGAGTGTGCTGGTGCTCAGGGGCAGGACAAGGGGCAATGGGCACAACTGGAATCCAGGAGATTCCGTCTGAAGGTGAGGAGAAACCTCTTTGGTGAGAGTGTGCTGGTGCTCAGGGGCAGGACAAGGGGCAATGGGCACAACTGGAATCCAGGAGATTCCGTCTGAAGGTGAGGAGAAACCTCTTTGGTGAGAGTGTGCTGGTGCTCAGGGGCAGGACAAGGGGCAATGGGCACAACTGGAATCCAGGAGATTCCATCTGCAGGTGAGGAGAAACCTCTTTGGTGAGAGTGTGCTGGCACCTGGGAGCAGGCTGCCCAGAAAGGCTGTGGAGTCTCCTTGTCTGGAGAGATTCCCACCCCACCTGGCCATTGTGATCCTGGGCAATTCTGTGGGTGCCTCTGCTTTAGCAGGGGGTTGGATGATCTCCAGAGGTCACTTCTAACCCCTCCATGCAGAAGTTCAGGGATTCTGTAGCACAGCTGACACACTACCACTGTCCCCACTCACTTTGGTTCTAACCAAAGGCCACTGGCTGTTGACATTAGATCTTCCTGAGCATTTCTGGCACTGTCCAGCCTTTCAGGATCATTCTGGAAGGTCCTTGGTTGGTCCTTGATGCCGGTGATTTGGCAACCCCTGAGTCACTCTTCCAACTTTCTAGAAGCAACTGTGTTTGGTTTCACTTATTCAAATTGCTCTTGACAGATGAGACTGCACTGCACCATGGACACAGCCACGCTTGTGCAGCTGCTTATTTACTGTCTGCTTGTGTGAACCTCGCTGGGCTTTCACTTTGTCAACCTCAATTCCTGCAGAAGACTCTTTCTATTCGAGCCTGTCCTCTTTAGTTAGGATTAGATGTGGCTATTGCTGAAGAGTATCTGCTTGCTTTACAGTGCAGGACTTTTCTTCTTCGTCATGCAAAGATGATCCAAGGGCTGGGCCACCTCTGCTGTGAGGATATGCTGAGGGAGCTGGGGTTGTTCAGCCTGAAGAA
Source organism: Semnornis frantzii (assembly GCA_013399775.1). NCBI lineage: Eukaryota > Metazoa > Chordata > Aves > Piciformes > Ramphastidae > Semnornis > Semnornis frantzii. Next base: position 22,797 of record VWYK01093466.1, read on the forward strand.
GAGAAAACCCCAGGGGAACCTTAGAGCAGCCTACCAATAGCTGAAGGGATCCTACAGGAAGGCTGGAGAGAGACTTTTCATAAGGGTATCTAGAGAAAGGACAAGAGGGAATGGTTTGAAGCTGAGGGAGAGCAGGGTTAGACTGGATCTTAGGAAGAATTTCTTCAGTAGGTGGGTGGTGAGACTCTGGAATAGGTTGCCCAGTGTGGTTATGGATGCTCCCTCCCTAGAGGTGTTCAAGGGCAGGGTGGATAAGGCCTTGGACAACCAAGTCTAGTTGAAGGACATCCTTGCTTGTGACAGGGAGGTTGGAGTAGATGATCTCTGAAATCCCTCCCAATCCAAAGTATTTTATGATTCTTCCCTCTGCTGTCTGCACTTGGGATGGCTGATCTCTTTCTCCTAGTAGTAAGAGTTGAGTGACTACCAGCAGAGTCTGACTTGCTGGAAGTTCCTCTGGAAGACCATAGAGTCATACAATTGTTTGGAGAAGCCCTCTGAGATCAATTGATCTAACCATCAACCTAACAGCACTATTGCCATTGGACCATATCCCCAAGTGTCATGTTCATACACTTCTTGAACATCTCCAGGAATGGTGACTCCACCTCCCTGGGCAGCCTGTACCAATGCCTGACCACTCTTGCAGGAAAGAAATTTTTCCTAATGTCCTACCTAAACCTCCCCTGGACTCTTGCAGTCTGGTGGAACTGCATCTTGTGCTTTGAAGACTTGAAATGATCAGGCTAAATTGAGTGCTTCCCTTCTCTCATGGGAGAAGCTCACAGAGCCTAGATCCAAATCTCCAAGCAGTCTCTTTCAAATGCTATCAGCTCTGTCTGAGATGTCTCCTGCAAGTGTGGGAACAGGAATTTGGGGCTAAACAAAAATTCATTGAATACTTGGCAATGGCACCCATGAAGATAAAAAGTCCATCTTGTATTCTTGAAGCAAGTCTTGGTTCAGGATCTCGTTAAGCAGAGGCAAGGAGATGATCTAGGAGCTCTGAAGGCATCTTTCCTGGTGTCAGGGTGTTCTGTGTATCTTGCTGCTGGCATTGTTCCTCTAGGAAAGGGATGGGATGCAAATCTGAGATGCATTTCCTCACTACAGGAAAGGCATTAAAGTGCTGGAGCATGTCCAGAGAAGCTGGTGAAGGGTATGAAGAACAGGTCTTGTGAGGAGCAGCTGAGGGACCTGGGGTTATTGAGCCTGGAGAAAAGGAGGCTGAGAGGACACCTTCTGGCTCTCTGCAACTCCCTGGAAGGGAGCTGAAGCCAGGTGGAGGTTGGTCTCTTCTCCCTAGTATCAGGTGTTAGAATGAGAGGAAATGGCCTGAAATTGTGCCAGGGGAGGTTTGGGTTGAACATAAGGAATAATTTCTTTCTTGCAAGAGTGGTCAGGCACTGGAACAGGCTGCCCAGGGAGGTGGTAGAGTCCCCACCCCTGGAGGTGTTCAGCAGATGTGTGGCCATGGCACTTGGGGATGTGCTTTGATAGCCATGGTGATGTTGGGTTGATGGTTGGACTCCTTGATCTTAGAGGTCTTCCCCAGCCCAAACAGTTCCATGACTCTGATTACTCTCCAGGTTTTGTGGCCACCTTGCATTGGTAGCTCAGGGTTCACAAGGCTCCATGTCCAGCCCTGTGCTGTTGGGTGCCTGCTTCTACTTTGCATGGGGAACACTGGAGCTGTACCAGGTGCCACCCCACTCACCTCTGCATCTCCAGTCCCCTTCTTCTCCCTGCAGAGCTCAGCTGGGGACTGCTTAAAGAAGGCTCTTTATTCAGAGACTGGGACACAGTGTGAAGGGTGAGAGACAACAAGAAACTCTGCATTTGAATATCTGAAGGGGACCTATAGGAACCCTGGGGAGGGGCTGTTTGGAAGGGCCTGTGGTGAGTGTGAGGGGCAATGGTTGGGCAATGGTTTGAATCTGGGGAGATTTAGGTTGGACATTAAGAGGAAGCTCTTCACAGTGCGAGTGGTGAAATGCTGGAATAGGTTGCCCAAGGATGTGGCTGAGGCCCTGTCGCTGGAGACATTCAAGATCAGCCTTGATGGGGCCCTGGGCAGCCTGCTGTAGTTGGAGGTGTCCCTGCTGACTGCAGGGGGTTGGACAAGATGAACTTTGAAGGTCTCTTCCAACCCAGTGCAGTCTGTGAATCCGTGAAGGGGAAACTGTGCAGAAAGCAGACTGAGGTTAGGAGAAGCCTTGAAATATTTGGTGATAAAAGTGCAGGGAGTTTGGGAAGCAGAAGAGCTGAGGAACAAGAACAACTGGTGTGGGATGTGCAACTGGATGAGATGGGGCTAGGAGACATGGTGGGGCTGTGTGCATACCAGACATGACCTGTTTGTGATAGTGTGGGCAAGATAAAGAGTGGGTGAGGTGTGGGATGGAAATGAAATGAGTGATGCCTTCTCCTCCTCCTGGACTGTGGGGCTTCTCCTCCTGCTGTGCTGCTCTTGCCTCTCAGTGGCTTGAAACCAGTGCTGGGCACAAGTAAAGCTGCAAACCTGGCATCAGGCCTGTGATGTGAGGACAGAAATCTCTTGGTATTAAAATGTTTCTGGGAAACATTTCTCCATACTGGGAAACAGCAATGGCTGGAGGTGGAACATGAGTCAGGATGTGCTGGCCAGGTGTTCTGTGACACTTTTTCCTGCTGTTCACCATGACTTCTGTCAATGCTTGCAGTCCTCCTTAGTTTATCCCAGGAAGGAACAAGGTGAAGTCTGTCTCAGACTGCTCTAAGACCCAGCACATAAAGACATTTGGTTGCCACACCTGCCCTTGGAGCTGATCTGTCAGTGAAATCATCCTGGAGTCACAGAAGCATCCCTGGGCAACCTGGGCCAGGGCTCCAGCACCCTCACACCAAAGTTTATCCTCTTCAGATGGAACCTCCTGGTTTTCAGTTTAGTGCCCCTTGTCCTGTCCCTGTGCACCACTGACAAGAGTCTGCCCCCATCCTCTTGTTCCCCATCCTTTAGCTCTTGCTGAGCATTGAGCAGATCCCCTGCTGGGGCCACCAGAACAGGATGCAGTGGTCCAGATGGGGTCTCACCAGAGCAGAGCAAAGGGTCCTGCTGGTCACACTTCTTGTGATGTAGCCCAGGACATGGTTGGCTCTGGGCTACCAGTGACCATTGATGGCTCACATTGGGTTTGTCATCAACCAGCACCCCAAAGTCCTTCTCCTCAAAGCTGCACTTGATGATGACAGCTGGATCCTGTGTTCCTGTTAGAGCTGCCTTGGTCACTCTGGAGGGACTTCAGCAGAACTCCTCAAGTTTTAGTTAGCTTTGAGTAAAGCAAATCAGCTCCTAGCTCCTAACAGCTGAGGTCCAAGTGCTCTGTAACCTTGTGGCTCCCTCTCAATCCTGCCCTCTTTGTGTTTTGCAGATAAGCAGCTTCTGAGGCCTGCTGGACCTGCTGAAGGGAGCACCTGCATTTGAGGTATGAGCCCTCCTGGGGTGCAGCACTGCCTGGGGATAGAGCCCAAACCACATCTGCTTGGGAAGAGTGGTTCTGGAACGGCAGAAGCTCTGAGGGAAGCTGGGAAGCAAAGCTGTGGCAGAGCAGTTGTGCCTGGCTGGGACAAGCAGAGGGTTAGGCTGGCTCTGGGGTGAGCCTTTCTTTCTTTAGAAGCTGTTCCATGAGCACACAGGAGGGCCTGGCTCTCAGATCACACACAGGCAATGTTTGCTTCCCAGGCTTCCAGCAAATCCTTTCATCACCTCTTGTAGCCAGAAACTTGAGTTACAGAATCACAGAACGTGGGGGCTGGAAGGGACCTCTGGAGATCATCCAGTCCAACTCCCTGCCAGAGCAGAGTCACCTAGAGAAGCACCACAGCAGCACATTTAGGTGGGTTGGAAGCTCTCCAGAGATGGATACTTCAGCACCTCTCTGGGCAGCCTGCTCCAGGGCTCCAGTGCCCTTAAATTCAAGAAGTTCCTCCTCATGTTTAGTTGGAGCTTCTCATGTTCCAGTTCATGCCTGTCAACCCTTGTCCTGTCTCTGGGCACCACTGACAAAGCCTGGTCCCCTCCTGCTGCCAGCCACCCTTTCAGTATTGATCAGCATTGATGAGATCTCCCCACAGGCTGCTCTCCTCTGGACCCAAAATCCCCAACTGTCTCAGTCTTTCCTCGTCACAGAGCTGCTCCAGGTGCAGGTGCTCACACAAGTTGTTCTAGTGAAGGAATTGCAATTGCTTCATGATACTTGTGTGGACTGAGGGTCCCAAATGTCTTCTGCATCGTGGTTAGATTGCTATGACAGTCGTTGTTCTCACATGTTGCCTATTTTGAAGGACCACAGCAATGAGGGGAGAACTGGAAGCTCTCTGCTGTGAGGCCACACTGAGAGAGTTGGGGGTCGCTCAGCCTGGAGAAGAGAAGACTCCAGGGACACCTTCTGGTGGCGTTGCAGTGCTTCAGGACCCCAATCAGAAAGCTGAGGACAGACCTTTGAGCAAGGCCTGTTGTGACAGGACAAGGGGAGATGGTTTGAACTCAAAGAAGACTTAGATGTGAGAAAGGAATTTTTGATGCTGAACGTGGTGAGAGCCTGGCCCAGGTTGCCAGAGAGGTAGGAGGTGCCCCATGCCTGGAACCATTGCAGGTCAGGTTATCTGGGGCTCTGTGCACCCTGCTGAAGTTGCAGATGTCCCTGCTGACTGCAGGGGCTTGGACTGGAGGAGCTTTGAAGGTCCCTTCCCACCCAAACCATTCTGTGATTCCACACTTGTATGGAGTGAGGAACCCAAGTGTCTCCTGCATTCCAGTTGGGTCGTTGTGCCAGTGATTTGCATAATGGTTGGGCTTGCTCATAAAGGTCTCTTCCAACCAAAGGAATCCTCTGATCGATGTCAGACTGTGCCTATTTCTTTAAGCCCTGGCAGCCTGTTGACTCTCCTCCTGCCTTCAGCTTGAGGTAGTCCTGGGTGGGTGCAGTGGAACACAGTGCCCAGGCTCATAGAGAACAGCAGGAGCCGTTCCTGTGGCTCTGGCAGTGAGTCCTGGCTGTCAGGAGTGCAGAGGAGTCACCTGGCTGCAGTTCAGTTACAGCTGGTTTCAGCTCACCAACTGTGTCAGCTCAAATGTTCTCAAACGGTCTGGAGGTGACAGTAGCCTCATACNCTCTTCCTCATCTCCAGTCTCAATCTCCCCTCTTCCAGCTCAAAGCTATTGCCCCTTGTCCTATCACTCCCAGCCCTTGTCAAAAGTCCCTCCCCAGCCCCCCTGTAGCCCCTTCAGATGCTGGCAAGCTGCTCTAAGGTCTCACCAGAGCCACCAGGCTGAACAGCCCCAACTCTTGCAGCCTATCCCCACAGAGGACATTCTCCAGCCCTCTGATTATCTTCATGGCCTCCTTTGGACCCACTCCAGCAGTTCCATGTCCCTCTTGTGCTGAGGGTCCCAGAAGTGCCACAGTGCTGCAGGTGGGCTCTCACGTAATGCTCAGGATGTGACTGGAGCCAGGCTGGGGCAGCTCCACCACCCCTTGTTTATGCTGTGGCCTGTGGCTGCCTGCCAAACCATCTTAAGTCCTTCTCTGAAAGCTGTTTGACTAAAAGCCAGAGAAGATGGCTTATCTCCTCTGGCAGGGGAGGGGTGGGCTTTTCGCTGTGCCCTCGATAGATAGAGCTAAAGAGGTCACGGGAGGTGGACTGTCCCCTTCTGCAGGGAGGGAGCGCTGCGTGCAGCCGAGAGGACTGCAAGTGCCCTTCCCGTGTGTCCCACTCTTCAGCTGCTCTTTCCCCTCCCTTTCCATGTCTCTTACCTTTGACTAGTGTGGGTTAAGAAGGACACAGAGTGAGTCATGATCAGAGGGCTGGAGCACCTTCCTGAGGAGGACAGGCTGAGAGAGTTGGGTCTGTTCAACCTGGAGAAAAGAAGGCTCCAGGAAGGCCTTAGAGCTGCATTTGCATGTCTGAAAGGGACCCATGGGAAAGCTGGGAAGGGACTGTTTGGAAGGGCCTGTGTTGACAGGACAAAGGGCAATGGTTTGAAACTGGAGCAGGGCAGATTTAGGTTGGATGTTAAGAGGAAGCTCTTTACAATGAGAGTGGTGAGACACTGGAACAGGTTGCCCAGGGGTGTAGTGGAGGCCCCATCCCTGGAGGTGTTTAAGGTCAAACTTGGTGGGGCCCTCAGCAGTCTGATCTGGCTGGAGGTGTCCCTGCTGACTGCAGGTTGGTTGGACCAGATGAGCTTTGAGGGTCCCTTTCAACCTGATGCATTCTGTGAATCCATTTTAATGTCTGCCAGACTCTGTGGAAGTCTGAAATTGATTTCAGACTTCAGTTGGCTTGGTCATATTGTTCACTTCCAGGCTGTCCAAGGGGATGAGTTGCTGTACTTGTCTTTTCCTCCTTCTTCTCCACTGTACAAAAAGGTGCATTAGAGAGTGAGCTGCCTGGGAAGTCCCAGGGATGGTGGAGTGGTACCTCATGGTACCTCTCACCATGTGTCATTCTGTGGTTTCAGGACATGGACCCCAAGCAGGTGTTTCCCACAGGCTCTATTCAGCAGCTCAGAATGCTTCCTGGAGTCATTTATCCGGGAACATTCCATCCATGCTCATTGACTGCCCTGGATGAATAAAGGCAACTTCCTCCCAACTTCCTCCTTTGGAGGAGCCCAGGAGAGGAGGCAGGATGGAGGAGGTGTTTTTGTGAGTCTGGTGCTGCCTGGGTCTTGTGGGATGACCTGATGAAGAAATAAATTGGAATCTTCACAGAGCAGGGACCTGTGCAGTTCAAATTTTCATTCAGAAATTCACCTCTCCCATGAGTTGGAGCTGTTCAGCCTGGAAAAGAGAAGGCTCCAGGGAGACCTTAGAGTAGCCTTCCAGTGTCTGAAGGGGGCTACAGGAGAACTGGAGAGGGACTTTGTGCAAAGTGGAGTGGCAGGACAAGGGGTGATGGCTTCACACTGGAAGATGGATTAAGATGAGACTTTAGGAAGAATTCTTCCCTATGAGGGTTCTGAGGGACTGGAACAGGTTACCCAGAGACGTTGTGGAGGCTCCAAGCCTGGCAGTGTTGACAGCCAGGTTGGGTGAGTTTGCTCCACAGAATCATTTGAAATGGTACAGACCTTTGAGCTCACCCAGTCCAACCATTCTCTAATGGTGCTAAACCAGGTCCCTCAGCACCACATCTCTGCCTCTTTTCAGCCTCTCCAGGAATGGGGATGTTGCTCTTTCTTTCCCAAAAGCTCAACATTTGTGCCCTAACCCAAACCTTGTGCCTCAGCCACTCTTGGAGGTGTTTGTTATCAAGGGCACGGAAATGTAAATACAATAGTGGTGGAACTGCTGCAGCTACTCCCTTCCTCCTCTGCTGGCTTCCTGCAGAAGTTTTGGAAGGACAAATCTGCTCTTCTGCATCAGTTCATTCCAGAAATGAACCTTCTCCCCCCTATGACCTCCTCCTCAGACCCCAAATACCCAAGGGTGTGAGTGAAGAGAAATGAGGACTTCTGTGTCAGCAAGGACAGATGTGGGATCCTGCCCCTGGGAGGAACAACCTCCTGCAACAGGACAGCTGAGAGGTGAGCTGCTGGGAAGCAGCTCCACGGAGAAGGACCTGGGAGTGCTGGGGAACAATGAATTGCCCACAAGCCAGCAATGTGTCCTCATAGCAACAAAGGCCAATGGTCTCCTGGGGTGCATGAAGAAGAGTGTGGCCAGCAGGCCAAGGGAGGTTCTCCTCCCTACTCTGCTCTGCTCTGGTGAGGCCACCTCTGGAGTCCTGGGTCCAGTTCTGACCTCCCCAGGTCAAGAGAGACAGGGAACTGCTGAGAGAGTCCAGGGGAGGCTGGGAAGCTGCTAAGGGATCTGGAGCAGCTCTGTGAGGAGCAAAGGCTGAGAGCCCTGATCTCCTCTCCCTGCTATCAGATGATACAATGAGAGAAAATGGCCTGAAATTTTACCAGAGGAGTTTTAGGTTGGACATAAGGAAAAATTTCTTTGCTGCAAGAGTGGCCAGGCACTGGCACAGGCTGCCCAGGGAGGTGGTAGAGTCCCCATCCCTGGAGGTGTTTGAGAAGTGTGTGACCATGGCACTTGGGGATGGCCATGCTGGTGTCGGGTTGGTGGTTGGACTGGATGCTCTTAGAGGGCTTTTCCAGCCCAAACAATTCTATGACTACAATCTTTGGTTGCCCAGGACTGCCTTGCATAACCTGTCACTTTTGATGTCTCCAGCATCTCCATCCTGCATAACGCTGCTCCCTTTTCTGGTGGGAGTTGCTCTGTGATGCTCTTATGGCTCTGGGCCAACTGCAGGACTGAACTTAGCTCAATCCCTGGGATCCTCTCTAAGAATAACCATCACGTGAGAGCAGGAGTGGTTCCCTGCTTGGGGAGAATTAAACTGGGCTGCTGCTGGGGAGGGTGGGAGGGAGGGCAGCAGCTTAAGGGCCAGGCTGGCATCCCTCAGGCTCAAAGGGATAAGCTGCAAGGGCTGAGGAAGCAGAAGGGGCTGGCACCTAACCTTTGGCTTGGAGTTTGTCAGTCTGGGATGACATTGTGCTTTTGGAATGTGTTGGGTTCAAGAGTCTGATAAATGCCCTTGTGAAGGAGACAGCAACATGTTTGTGTTGAGTTCTTGTCTAGCAGAGCTTCTGACTGGCCTTGCAGCTTAAATACCTGCTAATGACCCAAGGGGACCTGGGCAGGCTGGGGAAGTGGAACCCTGGGGACCTCCTGAGGTTCAACAAGGCCAAGTACAAGGTCTTGTGCATGGGTTAGGGCAACTACCAGTGTCAGTCTAGGCTTGGATGAAGGGCTGGGCAGCAGCTCTGTGGAGAAGGACTTGAGGTGCTGGGGGGTGCAGAGCTGGACATGAGCTGCCATGGAGTACTGCCAGCCCAGAGCCAGCTGTGTCCTCTGCTATGAGGCCAGCCTGAGAGTTGGGGTTGTTCAGCCTGAAGAAAAGGCCCAGGGACACCTTCTGGTGGCCTTTCAGTGCTTCAAGGGGCTGAGCAGAAAGCTGGGGACAGACTTTTGAGCAGGGTCTGTTGTGACAGGACAAGGGGAGGTGGTTGGAACCACAAGAGGGAGATTCAGACTGGAGAGAGGAAAGATGCCCATTCCTGGAACCATTGCAGGTCAGGTTGTTTGGGCTCTGAGCAACCTGCTCTAGTTGCAGATGTTCCTGCTGACTGCTGGGGTTTGGGCTGGAGGAGCTTTGAAGGTCTCTTCCCACCCAGCACCTTCCGTGATGCTGGCTGTGATTGCTATTGGGCAGATTCCTGGGCACTGCTCTGCCCCTATGCTTTCTCTTTTACCCCCTGCCCATCCTGGCAGATGCTGGAGCCAGAGCAGGTGGCTGGCAATGTTGCCTCCAATGGGCCTGCATGGCCTTGTGCTCCTGCAGAGCAGGGATGGATGCTGAGATCATTTCTCTGTCCCAAGCAACTTGCTTAGGGAGGAAGCCTCTGCTCTGCATGAACCCTGGAGCTGGAGGCTGCAAGTGTGCCTGGGTCCCTCTGAAAGGGGCTGTTCCCCATGCTGGGAGCTTTGTGGTGACTCACTGGACCTTTCCCTGCTTCACATGGCAGTCTGAAACTAAATGATTGTTCTGTCTTTGTTTGGAAGCTGCTCCATGAGCATGCAGGAGAACCTGGCTCTCAGATCACAGGCAGGCAGTGTTTGCTTCCCAGGCTTCCAGCAAATCCTTTCATCATCTCTTGTAGCCAGAAACTTGAGTCCAGCTTGCAGAGGTGCCCAAGTGTGTGCAGCAGGTGTAAAGTTCTGAGCTTCTACCTTGTTGAAGTTGAGAGGACTTGGGGTTTTTGTCTTTCCTTCTTGTGTGTAGGCACCAGCACCCCTCCTGAGACCCCACCTACCACAGAAGGTCTCATCTCCATGGTCTCTGCTGTAGAGTTGCCCCAGGGGAAATAAAATCCATCTCCTGAGTTGCCAAAGGAGGTGCAAAGAACCAGGCCTCTCCTAAGCTTGTTTTGGTAACACACCAGGGTGTCACTGGTGTACATCTGCCTCTTTTAGCTTAACCCATCCACTCTTGTCCTGTCACAACAGGCCCTGCTCAAAACTCTGCCCCCAGCTTTCTGATCAGCCCCTTGAAAGCACTGTAAGGCTACCAGGAGGTCTCCTAGGAGACTCCCAACTCTCTCAGCCTGGCCTCACATCAAAGGGCTTCCAACACTGCTGTGGCCTCCTCTGGCCCTGCTCTAACAGGTCCCTGTCTGTGCTGTGCTGCTTGAGGACTCCAGAGCTGGCCCCAGCAGTGCAGATGGGGTCTCAGCAGAGCAGAGGGGCAGAATCCTCTCCCTCCACCTGCTGCACACTATTCTGGGGCTCAGCCCCAAGCAATGTTATGAAGAAAGCAGCAGCAGAGCTGGAGATGGAGAAGTGCAGGCCTGAGGAGGCTGAAGCCCTCCCAAGAAGACACAATGGCTGTTTGTGTGGGGTGGTTAATAAAGATCTGGCCCAAGCAGCCATGGTGCAGCACTCCGGGGTCACTGAGATGGCAGTGGCAGAACACAGATCCTCTTGTTCCAAAAACACAAAGGCTCCTACTCCTTGAGCTGCAGGAAATTCTTGGTCAGCAGTCCGGGGCCATACCTAGGGCTGGACAAGGCCATGCTGCACATTCCTGGCCAACAATGGCAGCCACTGACACCCCTGGGCCTGTCCTCTTATGGAAACTAAGGCAGCTCAATTCAGTCTTTTTTCTTCTTGAACAATAAAAGGTCAAACTTGGAGCCAGACCAGACTGCAAGCAGCAAACTGCAGTTCTTGTTGGTGTTGATAAAGGCCCTGAAGAATTCCCACCTAAAGCATTCCATGGTTCTATGATCTGTGCTTCCATGAATGGAGCAAACACCTCCAGAGCTGCTGTGAGTGGGGCTGGGGAATTCTTCAACCCAAATCAAGGCTAACCTCAGCCAGGCCATCCTCCAGCACATGAATATTCCACCACAAACAACTGGTGGCTTCACATCATGAGGCTTTTTTTGGTCCACACGACTGAGGCAGCACTTTGTGACCTGGTTGTCATAAAGCAGCAGGGACAATGTCTCTGTCCCTGACCCAGGCAGGAACTGGGACACTGAAGCAACCCAGTTCCTGGGGAAAAACAATAAGGTCATGGAGACTTCTCAGCAGGACATTTCCATGGCAAGATTTCACTTAACAGGGGAAGCAGAAGCTATGTATGAAAAAACAAAGCAGCAGCCACAGATCTGGCACCTCCAGGCCACAGAAAGCCCTGGCCAGCACCTGGCTGCACCAACCCAGTGCACCACAAGCTATGGGAAGCCTTCACCAGCCCAGGCAGGGTCCACCAGGACACCACCAGAAATGGGCTAGAAGCAGTTTCTCAGCTTTCAGTCTCTGGTGTCAAAGCCAAACTCCACTAATTCCCAGATTCCCAGTTTGGGGATTACAGAGTCAGCTAAGACAGAAGGAAAAGAAGCTTCTGCAGAGCTTCTGCCTGAGGGTAGGAAGCAAATCCTGAAACATATTCGTGTCTTGACCAGCTTAGCAAGACAGATGCTTCCTATACCACTTCTGTTCAGCTGGAAGGAGGTCAGGGATGTGCAGGGAGCATTCAGGAACCTTCACTGGAATCACAGAACCATTTTGGTTGGAAAAGCTCCTTGAGATCATCCAGGCCAACCACTCTCTGACTCCACCAAGCCTGGAGCTAAACCGTGTCCCTCAGCCCCACATCTCTGCAGCCTTGAAACCCTTCCAGGGATGGGGATTCAACCACCTCCCTGGGCAGCCTGGGCCAGTCTTTGAGAATCCTTTCAGTGAAGAATTTTCTTCTCATGTCCAAATTGCTCTTGGGCAACTTGAGGCTGCCTCCTCATGTCCTGTCACTTGTTCCTTGGGAGAAGAGACCAACCTCCACCTGACTCCATCCTCCTTGCAGGGAGTTGTAGAGAGCCAGGAGGTCTCCCCTCAGGTCCCTCATCTGCTCCTCACCAGCCCTCTTCTGCAGCCCCTTCAGCAGCTTCATTGCCCTTCTCTGGACCTGCTCCAGCCCCTCGATGGCCTTCTTAGAATGAGGGACCCAAACCCGACCCCAGGATTTGAGGTGTGGCCTCACCAGCACCAGGTGCAGTGGGAGAATCCCTGCCAAGATGCTGCTGCCTGTCTTGGCCCCTTGGGCACATGCTGGCTCCTCTCCAGCTGCTGTCACCAACTTCCCAGGTCCTTTTCCACCATGCAGTTTCCAACCACTCTGCCCCCAGCCTGGAACCTCCATGGGGTTTCTGGGACCCCACATACGTTAAGCTCTGCTGTTCTGTAGCTCTGCAAATCAGGCACCAGCAGAGCAGAAGACATGAGATGACTTTACAGATGAAAGAGCAACAGTAAGGCAGGACTGAGGCTGCAGAAGGCAGCAGTGTGAAGATGCTTTTGATAATTCCTCAGCTGTGAGACAGCTGCCCAGGTCCTCGTGGCTGTACCAGCAGTGATGGTGCAAGCCCAACCAGCATGACTCGAGATTTCTATCTCTGGAAGAGCATCAGAGGACAGTCAAGTCCTCCCTGAAGAAAGTTGAGTAAGTCTTTTGCCCAGAGGGAAGGTGTGGATAGGAGCAGACACTTATTAGTCCCCCAGTGACAGCTGACTCTAGACAAGGAGAAGAGTTTTCCTGTAGCTAGACATTCCTCAGCCCATTCCTTGAAATCTTGAAATGATTCCACAGCAAACAACCCCTGTTCCCTTCACTGGTTAGACCTCTTCATATCCTGGCAACAGCCAACCTGTCCAACCCAGTATGTGCCTCATCTGCTCCTTTTTATGCTCAGCATCTTTATGTACCCTGTGAGCATCCTGCTGCCTTGGATGAATCAACTCCATCCATAAAATCCAGACCTAGCTCACCTGAAAGGTCCTCTCTTGGCACCTTGTTGCCAAGCTCCTGCTCTGTACCCAGTTCAGCCAGTCTCTCCCTCTCAAAACCAGCTCCTCTGGGCAGCCTGGGCCAGGCCTTAACAACCCTGATCAGGCAGAAATTCTTCCTCATGTCCAACCTAAATGTCCCCTGGGGCAACTTGAGGCCATTTTCCTTTGTGTTTTTGTTTGTTCCTTAGGAGAAGAGACCAACCCCAACCTGGCTCTGAGCTTCTTTCAGGGAGCTGTGGAGAGCCAGAAGGTCTCCTTCAGCCTTCTTTTCTCCATGCTCAACACTCCCAGCTGCCTCAGCTCCTCCTCATCAGCCCTGTTTTCCAGACCCTTCACTGCTCTTCCCTGGACCTGCTCCAGCCCCTCCATCTCCTATGCAGTGAGGGGGCCAAAACTGACCCCATGATTTGAGGTGCAGCTTCAGCAGTGCTCAGTGCAGGTGGCAGTGGAGGTGGGAGAAGTTGGTTCCCAAGAGCAGCACATCTAAAAGAAACAGCAAACAAAGCTCCATCTCCTCACTTTGGTTGCTCTGGTTGAAGCAATCACCCTGACACCCAGGTTTATGAGGAGCATGGAATGATCTCTTCAGCTCCACTTGCTCTGTTAAATTTAGCTCCTGAGTCCAGGCAGGGAGAACAGAATCCCTGACTGGGAGAGGCAGGGCCAGCTCGGTCATAGCTCCCATTTCTGCTCTCCTAGGTCACCTCACTGTTCTTAGCCCAGGCTCTCAGGAGCACTTGGTGACACTGAGGCATCAGGGCAGAGGAAGGCAGGCAGCAAAGATGCAAAGTCATCCTCCATGCTCTGCACAATGCATCTCTGCCTCTCCTTCCAGGGAGTTGCAGAGAGCCAGATCTCCTCTCAGCCTCCTTTTCTCCAGGCTCAGCAGCCCCAGCTCCCTCAGCTGCTCCTCACCAGACCTTTTCTCCAGACCCTTCACCAGCTTCATTGCCCTTCTTTGGACCTGCTCCAGCCCCTCAGTGTGCTTCTTGCAGGGAGAGCCCCAAAACTGAGCCCAGGATTTGAGGTGCAGCCTCACCAGTTGAGTCCCACCAGTTCAGCAGGAGGCCAGAAATGTACTCAATGAAAATCACCAGATTTAAGCCAAGTTGGTTAAACTGGAGCCCAGTGGGCAGCTCTCCTACAGTTCCTGTGGGCTAAAGCAAACAAGGGTTTCCAGCTCCAGCCTGCCACAGCCTCCTGCTGCCAAACTCCCTGTCACACCAAGGTCCTCTTACGTAAGGCACCACAGAAAGGCTCTCATTACTCATTCCCAAAGCATGTTTGGACTTCCAGCAACATCAGGATTTCAGTAAGAGCCATGTCATACAAACCCACCTTCTTCTCCAGACAAGCCACAAACACAGCCAGGGAGTGGCCAGCTGTGTGTGCACACCTCCAGCAAGTGCCTCCTGCCTCCACAAAGGACCAAAGAAGTGTCAAGGAGAGAGAAAGTAGATTTGGGTACTTGATGGATTTATGCCTGAATTGCTACAGCACACAAAGCTCTTGGAGAGCTGATTCCCTCCTCAGCACCTTCTCCAGCAGCCTTCTGACTAATTTAGGGTCTATAAATTACATGCAATCAGCCCAAGAACATCCAAGCTCCAAAACATTTCCATCAAGAAGACTTCCCTTGAGAAAGCAATAAGGACCTTCACAGCTTGGAGAGCTGACAGCTCATCAGAATGATCAATTTACAAAGATGATGAGGCAGGAATCCTGGATCAGCCAGAGGAAAGCTGTAAAATCATAGAACTATAGAATTATTTGGGTTGGAAAAGGCCTCTAAGGTCATTGAGTCCAACCTTCAAGCCAACACCACCATGACCATTAAACAGAGAAGAGGATGGTGGAACAAAAGGTGGCCAGGTTAAACCAAAGCACCATCCTTGCTGGCTCTCACTCCACAAATTGATATGGTTTAGAGTACAGAATTTGAGCCTCTCATTCCAGAAAGGACATTGAGAGGCT
>VWYK01093468.1:0-10310 GCA_013399775.1 Semnornis frantzii
AGCAGGAGAGTTGGACTAGATATCTTCATGCTTCTGGCTGTTCTGGGGAAGAGGGTAAAGTCAGGTCTCTGTGCCACTCAGTTTTCTTGTTGTTCAACAGCTTGATAGGCACAAAGCTCTCAGCCACGGACATGTATCTGACTTGTCTGAATGAATGGGAGAACTTCAGCCCAAAAGCATCCTCAGAACAGTCAAGCAACTTATATTCTGCATACTGTTGCCTCAGGGCACACAGTAGTGTAAAGGATCTGGAAGGTTCGGATCCCAGGGAGGAATCAGAGAGAGAGCCATTACAGAGAAGAGGTTTCAGAGACAGTCTCACAGGTTGCATCATTCAAAGATTGCAGTTGCTTAAAAAACAAGTAGAAATATTTATGGATAAACCCATCCCAAATGCAATACCTGCTCTTGTGCTGGTGTGCAACTCCTGAGTGCTATCAGAATCTGCAGGTGGCTCCAAACCCAGGTATGCCTTTACGAGAAAGCTTAGCTCTGTGAACGCCTCGTCCATGTCATCTGCAGAAAGAAATGATGTGTTTCATGGTAGAGAGAATCATAGAATGGTTTGGGTTGGAAGGGACCTTAAACATCATCTTGTTCTAACCATCCCGGCATAGGCAGGGACCCCTCCCACTGGACCAGGTTGCTCAAGCCCTCATCCAACCTGGCCTTGAACACCTCCAGGAAGGGAGCAGCCACAACCTCCCTGGGCAGCCTGTGCCAGTGTCTCACCACCCTCACTCTAAGGAATTTCTTGCTACTCTCCAGTCTAAATCTCCCCTCTGCCAGATTCAATCCCTTTCCCCTGATCCTATCACAAACTGTTGCAAAAAGTCCCACTTCAGCTTTCTTGCAAGCTCCCTTCAGGTACTGGAAGGCCACTATAAGGCCACTATAAGGTCCCCCTGGAGCCTTCAGCTGGGGCTGAACAGCCCCAACTCTCACAGTTTGTGCCCATAGGGCAATTGCTCCAGCCCTCTGATCATTTTTGTGGCCTCCTCTGGACCCCCTTGAACAGTTCCATGTCCTCCTTGTGCTGAGGGCACCAGAACTGGATGGAGTACTCCAGGTGGGGTCTCATGAGAGCAAAGCTTTCACATAGTGAAAGGAAACAAAAAAAAAAGGCTTTTATCAGTACAAAGTTACAAATCACAGCAGTTTGACACAAAAATGCATTCTGAACTCATGCAGCTCATCTCTTTGGGGGAAAAAATCTTCATCTTCATAAATAGCACATTCAAGAAAATAACCTGAAATTCATCTCAGTTTCTGCACTCACCTAAATATTCTCCTCCTGCAATTTGGTTTCCTCTGTGTTATTTCTTTAATGCTATATTGAAATTGTCAGCTCCAGATGCTGTTGTCAATAACTATAAATACAATATTCCATACTACAAGGATATATTTCACCATCAGTGTGGTGAACCACAAAAAGCATGTCCACAAAAAGGCAGGCAGGGAACAAACCAGAGCAGGACTCTTCCCTACCACTTGCTCTCCTCAATTTCCTAAACAGCAAGAAGCAAACATTTGTTTTAATGAAATATCTACAACTTCACTTGCCTTGAGGGAATCAAGATCAGAGAGATGGAGCACTTCTACAAGTGCAGGCTGAGAGAGTTGGGGTTGTTCAGCTTGCAGAAGAGATGACTCTGGGAAGATCTTGCGGAGGCATTTCATACCTGAAGGGGACCTGGGGCAGCACAGTTTACAAGGGCTTGTGGTGATAGGATGAGGGGTAATGGTTTGAAACTGGAGCAGGGTAGATTTAGGTTGGACATTAGGAGGAAGTTCTTCTCAATAAGAGTGGTGGAACATTGAAATAAGTTGCTCACAGAAGTGGTTGAGGCCCCATCCCTGGACATATCCAAGGTCAAACTTGATGGGGCCCTGGGCAATCTGATCTAGTTCGAGATGTTCCTGTTCACTGTAGGTGGGTTGGAGAAGATTACGTTTGAGGGCCCCTTCCAACCCAGTGCATTCTGACTCTGTAATTCTTTTTCAGGCTGGGGGATTTGATCAAGTTACTAAGCAGAAATGCCCTACAAGCAGAAGATTTGCAGCAGCCTCTTCTTTACAGTGAGATGTTGCCAGATTGTACATCAGCTGACATCTCAACACCTGAAAAACGTCTATCCTACCCAGAGACAATCAGGCCTGTTAGATCAAGAGCACCTCTGAACTCTGCTGAGAAACCAACAATTAGCACAGATCAGTTTAATACTCTTGTGAAAGACAACACTTAACAAGTGTGCTGCTGGGGTCAATAGAATTAGTCTGACTGGAAGAGACCTTTAAGGTCATCTAGTCCAATTGTGAACCCAGCATTGCCAGGTCATAACTAAACTACATTTACACAGCTTTTCAATCCCTGCACAGATGGTGACTTCCTTGGGGAGCCTGTTCCTGGGCTTGAGAATCCTTTCAGTAAAGAAATTTTTCCTAATTTTTCCTAAGCTTCCCCTGGCACAACTTGAGGTTGTTTCCTCTTGTCCTGTCATTTGTTACCTGGGAAAAGAGATCGACTTCCACCTGGCTCCAACCTACGTTCCATGAGTTTTAGAGAGCCAGAAGGTCTTCCCCGATCCTCCTTTTCTCCAGGCTGAATAACCCCAGTTCTCTCAGCCATTCCTCACAAAACTTGTGCCCTAGGCCCTTCACCAACTTTGTTGCCTTTCTCTGGACACTCTTCAGCACCTCAATATTTTGTTAGATTTCTAGACGAGCTTAAAACATAACTTGGACATAGCAGAGGAATTCAGTCCTGACAGATCTTCAGTGCTTTTGGATTCCTGGAACAAGAACAATTTTTCCCACAACAAGAACACCCAGCTATTGGAATAATCTCCCCAGGAAACTGGGGGAGTCCTCAACTTTGGACACTTTGAAGATTCATCTGGACATGTGCTGGGCCATCTTGCCTAGACTGCATTTTTGCCAGATGATCCACGAGGTCCTTTCCAACCTGGGATTCTATGATTTTATGAATTAAGGGATATCTTAAACCGTTATGCTCAACACCAAATCATTTGCCATTCGTTTTACTATTTGCCAGTGGCTCTGTGTAGCACTTTCAGTCCATCTATTGGTGTGACATTAGATCGATGGTATAAAAGAGATTAACTAACCTGTGTTGACCACTGCATCAAAGAATCCTGGGATATCCTGATTCATTTTGATGTACATGTCCACTCTGGAGACTGCCTCTTCAATCTCTGGCCTGCTGAATAATCCTTTCCTTCGCAGATGTCCCTCATATTTCTCCTTGTTCATTGGTACTAGCAGGATATATCTGGGTTTGAAGTAGGTATTTTTCAAGCTACGTGCCCCCTTTACAATTAAGCAGAGAAATGCAACGTTTAGGATAACTTCATCACAAATTACTGTGAAAGCAACGCTGGAAACCTTTGTCCAATCTAGTCTCAAGTTTTAGCATCCAGCTTCATGAAGTAGGCAAGTTCAAAGTGAAATGCCCCAAGGCTACATTATAAGAATAGTAGAACTTTATGACAAATGCACTTTAGAAAGATTTCAGTCAAATTCCACCATGATTTAAAGCATCATATTCCTCATAGCCATCAGTCTGGCTTTTCCTATTCTCAGTAACTTAGTATACAAAATGAAGGCCTGGAGGTGGACAAAGCTAGTTTTAGGGGCAACAAGAAAAAAGAGCATCTAAGTAAGTAAAGAGCATGATACACAATGAATGTATTTATCTATATTTACTTTTATTATTTACTTATGTATCTGCAGCTCTGCAGAGAAGGATGCAGGAGTCCTGGTGGACAACAAGTTCACCATGAGCCAGCAATATGCCCTTGTGGCCAAAAAAAAGCCAGTGTAACCTGGAGTGAATGAAGCCTGTGGCCAGGAGACTGACAAGAGGTTCTGTTCTAGTGAGGTCCCATCTGGAGTACTGCGTCCAGTTCCGGGCTCCCCAGTTCAAGTGAGACAAGGAACTACTGGAGAGAGTCCAGTGGAGGCTAAAGAGATGCTGAGGGGACTGGAGCATCTCTCCTAAGTGGAAAGGCTGAGAGACTTAGGGCTGTTAAGCCTGGAGAAGAGCAGCCTGAGAGGGGATCTTCTCAATGCCTAGCAATATCTAAGGAAAGGAGGGTCAAGAGGATGGGGCCAGGCTCTTTTCAGTGGTGTCCAGTGGGGTAACAGGCACAAACTGGGACATAAGGCAAAGTTTCTTTGCTGTGAGGGTGCTGGAACTCTGAGCTGGCTGCCCAGAGAGGCTGTGCAGTCTCCTTCTCTAGAGATATTCCAAACCCATCTGACTATTGTAACCCTGGGCAACCTGCTCTGGGTGACCCTGCTTTAGAACTAGGTGATCCCCAGAGGTCCCTTTCACCCCTACCAGTCTGTGACTCCAGAAGAACAACAGGACACAACAGCCGATTTGCCACTACACCCTTGGTTGGATTGTGCAGCTCCTTTACTTGCTCTATAGATACTGATGGTTCAGAAGCGAAGGAAGAGCACTTTAAAGGTGCTTGCTCCAACACATAACTGTGTTTCAGAATCACAGCAGCCTCACTAACTGAAAGTGTAGACTCAGCGAGATTTAACTTTTGAAATGTGTGCCAGTCTCCTTTATCAGTACAAGATATACTCTAGATTAAAGGGAATGAGCAGCTCTAAATTTTGAGTCTCACCCCACAGACCATAATTAAAATTTCTTTTAATAGTGTTAAATCACTTTTGTTATGAGCCTCACAGAAGATAATGGACTTGGATAACTTTTATTCAGATGCATAACTCACCATTATTGTTCCTCATCTGCTAGCAGAGTCCACAGTGATACGAGACTATGCATAATTACTGTGTGATCTTGAAACTTCAGTGACAAAGGAGTTTCTTGGTTGTCTGGCCATGATGGTGGCTTTGGTAATATCTAGTAGAAGTTATGGTCAGTGCCTGCATCGCTGGGTTAACCTCCTTATGAATAAACATGATGTTCCATTAAGTTCTTTCTCCTAAATTATTTCATAATCCACCTCCCTCGTGAAGAACTGACAGCTTTAAAAGGCACCCCAGTTCATTATATTTAGTCTTCTCCTATTTTTCTCCCCCTGTAAATTTAGGGTCTGCCTGGCAAGACAACAAACACGCTCCATGCCTACTGCCAGCAGTGGAGACTGAGGGTGATTCACAGTTTTCACAAGACTGAGGTAAAAGAGGAAATGGAGCCGCAGAGATGAAGTTACTAATTTGCAGTTTAATATCAGTCAAGTATCAGACACTTATGAGCAGAGTTGCAGTGCCTAATTGTTGACTGTATGAGCTAGGAGCTACTAATTTTTGAGCACTGACGTGTTGCCCTTCAGGTACTCGTGCGTTTATATGCAAGCCAGTAAACCTCTGCACACTTATTTGGCCCAAAGGGGACTAAAACTCCTTCTTAACTGAAAACTACTTTTTCAATCAGCGGCTTCACAAACAAAATAATTATCTTAAAACTCATTGAATTTAGTAACAATTTTTGCTCAGGTCTCCCTGGTCACTCCCCTAACTCCGGATGCACAACTCAGGATTGTACACCAGCACTGCAGACTCCCACATATCTTTTTTAATCTCTATTACTCTTTTCCCATCTGTCATGGAGTTCAAGAAGTATAGCAGTGTCTGTTAGTTAACTTGTAGTAACCTCCTAGAGATAGAGCTGAGCCCTAAAACCGGTGAAACCCAGCAACACTCAGTATCACACTGGGCAGTCTGTAGAGCCTCTTTGGAAGCTCATAGAGATGGACCTTGTTTTGCAGAAAGAATGTGGAAGGAAATGTAGCCTGACTTTCCTTTTCATCACCTCAACCCCCAGCTAGTAAATCTTGATCTAAGATAATGAGAAGTCCATAATTAGAAAATCAGATGAAAAGTTATTCTTTTGGGAGTCCAAGAGATGGGTTTTGACACGTTGTTTGTGACCTACTTTCCTAACACAGCATGACTTCTGAGGTTCTGCCATCTGTGCTGGTGCACCTGACAAACCACAGAGAGGGGAGAGTAATCTCTCAAAGAGATTGCATCTTTTAATACTTCTGCCCAAAATATTGCCTCAGGTCTGCATGTATCCCCCACTGCTTTAGTAGCAAGGAGAAACAGGGCATTCTGATGGGGGTGATCAGTAGGAGTGCAGCATCAGAAAAGGACCTTGGGGTGCTGGTCGACATCTGGCTGAAAATGAGCTGGCAATGTGCCCACGTGGCCAAGAGGGCCACCAGCATCCTGGCCTGTACCAGCAATAGCGTGGCCAGCAGGAGCAGGGAAGTTATCGTTCCACTGTACTGGTGAGGCCAAACCTGAAATTCCAGGTGCAGTTTTGGATTCCTCATTCCAAGAAGGACATTGAGGTGCAGGAGCTGGTGAAGGGTCTAGAGCACAAGTCTTGTGAAGAGTGGCTGAAGGAACGGGGGTTGTTTAGCCTGGAGAAAAGGATAACTAGGGGAGACCACCTTGCTCTCTACAACTCTGAGAGGTGTACAGAGGGATAATCACTCCTGGTCATGCTGGCCACACTATTCCTGATAAAGATCAGAATGCTGGTTGATCTTGGCCACTTGGGCATATGCTGGCTGTTGAACAGCACAAGTCTTTCTCTACTAGGCAGTTTCCAGTTGCTCTTATCAAATCACACGATTATTTATTTGGAGGTCAATGAGTCAAATCATCAACCTAAGGCCACTGTGGCCATAAAACCAACTCCTGAAGTGCCACGTGTACATGTTTCTCAAATACCTCTGGAGATGATGACTCCACTACCTCCCTGGGCAGCCTGTTCTAATGCCTGACCAGGAAAGAAATTTTTTCCAAGCAAACCCCACCTTACTCCAATCTCCCTTCAGGTAGCTGTAGAGAGCAATGAGGTCTCCCCTCAGCCTCCCTTTATCCAGATTAAACAACCCCAGTTCCCTCAGCTGCTCCTCACAAGATCTGTTCTACAAACCCTTCACCAGCTTTGTTGCCCTTCTCTGGACATGCTCCAGCAAATAAATGTCTTTATTGTAGTGAAAGACCCAAACTGCAACCAGTATTATTTGAGGTGTGGCCTCACCAGAGTCTAGTACAGGGGGCACAATCACTTATAGAATCATAGAATGCTAAGGTTGGAAGGGACCTCAAAGATCATCTAGTTCCAACTCCCTGCATTTCACTGGGTTTGGAACGACTCATTCCACAATGGCTGGGCAATAAGTAATCCTCACCTCTGCTTCCAAATGAACACAGGTTGCAAGGCCTTCTCTGGCAACTGATTCAACAGTCTCTCTTCCTAGTCCATAGTAATAGCCACTGTATTTATAGGTTGCTATAAACTTCCCCTGAAATTTCAAAACAGCAAGAATAATGACAAAGGAAATATTTTAAGGGAAACAACTTTCATAAAGGAGTGTAATCGCTCTGGACTTCCTTCCTTTCTGTCTCTTCAAAGTCACTCCCTGCCTAAGACATCAATGGTAATGAGGGCAATGGGAGCACAAAATCTGCAGTGAGGAGCACATAGCCAAGTCCTGCAGGGTAGGAGCTTCTGCATTACTCATGGATTATAAAATACCAGTGTCTTCAAAACAAGCTGCTGACAGGTTACCTCTTGCATTGGTTATTCATTCACACTGTAAACAAAGCAAGATCTAAAGCAGGGGGCATCCTTCCTTTGACATTACATCAAAACACATGGTCCTGCCATACTGAAGAGAAGATGCCAAAGAGAAGAGAGGACAAAAACAAACCTGCAAGGAGAATGTTGAATCGGCCAAGAGATTTCAGAATTAAAACTTGACAACCGAAACTTTGGTTCCCAGTCTTACAACTAAAGAGATGTAAGCAGATTATGTTATCTGAAAATTAAACTGCTTGATTACTGAGTTATCATTAAGAAGTAGTTCATTTGCTTATGACATTATGCTTATGTGCTGGCTCCTCTATTTGTATATGTATAAATAACAAGCTCTGTTGTGGCTTTCCAGCCAAAATTTCATTGTGGGCAGCAAAAGGCAACAGAAAAAGTAGCTGGAAGCACACTGCCTTCAGAGGGAAACATGATGCCTTCAGGGTGAATTCGGTAAACTTTAAAAGTCTACCTTTCCTACAGGGCTGTTGGAAGAGTTTGAGAGAAGAAAAAGTGAAAATAAAGACAAAAGACCAGGATAACAGCTTTTTCAAGAGTTTTGGTTACTATGATACTAGATATTTGCATATGGTGATCAGAGGGCTGGACAACACACACACCCTCCTCCCCCACTGTGAGGACAGGCTGAGGGAGTTGGGATTGTTCAGCCTGGAGAAGACTCTGGGGAGACCTTCGGTGCGGCCTTTCAATTCTTAAAGGGACACATAAGAAAGATGGGGACAGACCTTTTAGCAGGTACTGTTATGATAGATGCAGGGGTGATGGTTTTAAACTAAGAGAGGGAGATTTAGACTAGAGAGAAGGAAGAGAGTTTTCACACTGAGGGTGGCAAAACACTGGCCCAGGTTGCCTAGAGAAGTGGTAGATGTCCCATCCGTGGAACCGTTTCACATCAGGGTATTTGGGCTCTGAGCAACTTGCTCTGGTAGAAGGTGTCCCTGATCAATGTGGAGAGGTTGGACTAGGTGACCTTTAAAGGTCCTTTCCAACTCCAACCACTTTTTGATTCTCTATGATGTCAAAATAAATTTCTTTCTACATTTCACTGCTGTTAAAAGATTCCTGCTGCCTATTATGCAAATGTAATGGTTTCTGTATGTTCATACAGAACATACAGCATAAATATGCAATGAGTTTGTGGTTTCTATCTTTGAACTTAACCCATAATGATTCATAAAGTGGTTTGGGTGGGAAGGGACCTTAAAGATCATCTAGGGGTTGGGTTGGAGGGGACCTTAAAGATCATTTAGTTTCAACTCCCATGGCATTGGCATGGACGCCTTCCACTAGAGTGGGCTGCTCAAGGCCCTGGCCAACTTGGCCTTGAGCACCTTCAAGGAGTGGGCATCCACAATCTCCCTGGGCAACCTGTTCCAGTGTCTCACCGCCCTCACTGTAAAGAAGTTCTTTCTAGTATTCTGTCTAAGTCTACCCTCACAGAGCTTCAATCCTTTCACTGTGACTGAACAAGCACAACCGGACAGATAAAATCTTTGCATATATATTTATAGAAAATAAATCAGAGCTGAAAAGCTGAGTTCACTCTGGTTGTAAGAAATAGTCCTACTGGGATACTAGTCAGGTACTTACTGTGTTCGCCATTTTGTCAAAGGCTTCTTGGGAAACGAAATAGTAATCAAGCCTGTTTTCTTCACCAAAGTAAGCTGCCCTGGTAGTGTGACAGGGACTGGAAGACAGATGGCATAATAAAGAAATAACCTGGTTTCAATCATAGAAGCAGCTATGGAATAGTGGGGGGAGGCAGGGGGAGGAAGGGGGAAGGGAGAATACTACAAATCATTTTATTTATAAGAAGAAAAGAAATATAATAAATATTAAGAGGTGCAAATCATCCCCCTAATGCTGCATATTTGAAACATTAACCCATAAATACAAAAGAGAGTTCCAATGTAACATTACGTTTTGGCCATAAATCCACCCCCCCACTCCCCCACCCCTGGCGTGGGATAGCCTGAACTGAAGCTGTCACAGCTCCCTGTAATAGAGAAATGATGAAACCATTTTTTCTTCCCCAGTTATGTCAGCTTCTGGATGATATGAAGTAAAATCCTAAATATGGGAAAGGAGTTAGACTGAACCGTGAGGTTAAGAAACAGATCTTTAAATACACCTCTAACAGTAAGGGCAGAAACAATCCTGGAAGTAGAGAGATAAGTGGGATACAAGGCAGGAAAAAGTAATTGCCTGCCACCACAGAAGGAGAACAGGATAAACCCCAGATAAGTGAGTTTGCTACCACGATGAAACACTAAAAAGCAACCCCAGAGAAAACCAAAACCCCATCTGAATCAATGCATGGAGCAATTTTAGACTGAATTATGTAGTGGCTCATGGTCTGTCTAAGGAAATTAGAGTTTGCTACTTGTTTCTGCTTTGCTTTTGCTTTTAATTTGTACATTGTAGGACAACAGGAAGAAAAGTGGAGCTTTGCAACTGATTCATACAGAAAACAATTTAACTCTTTGACACCTGCTGCATTGTCCTGGAAAATATGGCCCAAAATTTCCCACCTATTAGGATGCCACCTACCAAGCAATTCCGGTTCATTTATTCATGGTGGCTGAGTTATAAACCATTAAGCAGTTTAGCCTGTATAGCAGAGTTGGAGAGATCTTAACTGCCACGGTATTAGAAGGTGCTGCTTTATTTTAGCAGTGAG
>VWYK01093468.1:10371-31599 GCA_013399775.1 Semnornis frantzii
TAAAATTTCACTTGAGTTTCTTTAAGATGCTCTGGATGCACCCAGCTTTAAAGGTCACTCCTGAGCACTAGCCAGATGGTTTGAGGGTCCAATCACACTTTATTTTTTTGAAACATTACAACCTTTTTTAATTGCAGGGCCATGTTTACATTCAAACTGCCAGGGTATCTTGCATGAAATACATTTTTAATGAGTGGAATGTTTGAAATTTAAAAAGTGTAAGCCATAAACTGCTTAAATCTCCACTGAATAATTAAAATACAACTTTGCTTTATGGTTGCAATTTTCTGCTCTGTTAAGATGCTGTTTCTTCCCCACTGCCCCGGCCCCACTTTTTTTTTTTTTTTTTTACTCTCTCTCGTGCATAAAACTTTAAGGAAAAAAAATACACAGCATAAAAACAATGCTCTTAAACACATAGTGCTTGGAAAAAAATCAACTGGCTTGCAATATCCAACCTAGCCTTTCAAAACATAGCTGCTTTCAAGAAAGGCAAAAAGCCATTTCTTCAGTCACATAACCTTCACAGATATTTTCTTAAAATGTACTCCCAAGTCACCAGTTTAATGATTTCATCCAGCAAGTGGCTACAATCTGAGTATAGAACAGACAAATACACAGAGGTACCTTCACCATGGTGTATTATGTTAGAGAAGAAGGCCACAACCAGATACCTCACTGACATGCCAAACATGCTACTGTGATGCTAGGAACTCTGAGGAATCATTCTCACATATGTATGGTTCCTTTTTGGACAGCCTGGAGGCCAACGGTGTGAGGTTCAACAAGGTCAAGTGCCTGCTGGGTCCTACACCTGGGTCATAACAATTCCATGAAGGTTCCGGGTTTGAGTGACTGGAAATGCCCAGTGGAAAATGATCTGGGGATTTTGTTTGACAGCCTGTTGAAGATGAGCCAGTGTGACCAAGAAGGCCATCAGCATCATTTCTTGGAACAGCAATAAGTGTGGCCAGCACTAGTAGGGCAGGGATCATCCCCTGTGCTTGGAACTGTTGAGGCTACAGCTCAATTCCTGGGTTCAGTTTTGGGCTTCTCACTGCAAGAAGGACATTAAGGTGATGAAGCCTGTCAAGAGAAGGGCAACAAAGCTGGAGATGGGTCTAGAGCACAGGTCTTGTGAAGAGTGGCTGTGGGACCTGTGTAGATGTGGTGCTGAGGAACATGGTTCAGTGGTGGACTTGGCAGGGCTGGGTTAACAGTTGGACCCTGTGATTTTTAAAGGTCTCTTCTAACATAAACAATTATATGATTCTTACAGCTCACCACTTTAGGACCTAAGAGTGTTCAAATACAGACCCAGGTCCAATTCCGGCAAGCACTATACATGCAAAACTATGTGCAAAATTTCGTTAAAGATGAATGGATACATTTGTGCAATAAAAAAAAAGAGATAATGGAGGAGCAACAATGCAACAGGAATAGAAATCAGTGCTGAATAGAATCTGCAATAGGACCTATGAAAGACAGGTACTGTCAAGAACAGAATGGGTGGACAATAGGAACGGTTGCACCACCTAATATCTGGTTACACCAGATAGTCGTGCTCTAACTTGGCTGGACTTCCTATCTGCTGTGCACTGAAAATAGGTAGGTACCTCAGGGAAATGATCCACAAAGGCTGAACCTCCCTTGGAGAGAGATAGTTTCTCTCCACTAAATACAGAGGGAGCCCAAGGTGGCAAGGATCATAATTCAGGTCTTTCAGAGAGGGAGAATTAGTCTTCTTGGCAGGTGGTGAAGACTGAAAGGTGCCATTTGCTTTGATAACACTCCTCACAGGATAATAAACTGGTCCAGCAACTGCTCGCGCTCCCTGTCTGAGCTTCTGGATGCAATCTACAAACACATGCTAATGTGGTTATATACAGGCACACTATAAAAATTAAGAGAAATGTGTACATATCTCAACAGATGCTGAGGTTGAGGGGCATTGCTGAGCATGGATGGAAGAGATCAATAAAAGCAGCACTAAAGGACACGATTTTGTTTGTTTGTTTGCTGTTCACCTTTGAGAAGAGCACGATCAATTAAACAGCTTTTCTTCGAAGGAAGTATTCAATGACTTCAGGCAATCAAGCAATCAAGATAAAACGCAGAGCAATGAACATTTATTGTCTTTAACTTTTAACTTCTTAGAAGAAAAACGATGCATAAAACCCATCCAGCGGCAGTTCCAGCCCTGATCACTCAGTGTTCTTTTAAACTTATGGAGTAAACTTACCCATATCTGAAGAAGTTGTTGAACTGCCTGCAGACCTTATGAGTAAGCTCTCTCTTACCACAGGCTAAAGGGCCAACTAATACCAGCATGGGGTAGGCAGCCTCAAGACTAGGTAAAGTGCTACAAGAAAGGAAACAAAGAGCCATTAGATCACCCTACGAGCAAAGTCTTCAGCAACTTTGTCCAAAGCTTCTGCAAAATCTTTCTCATCATTTCAACTCATCTCAACTGTCTGTCATTTAATTCCCATTTCTCACAGCACAGACAAAAAGCCAGGAGCTGCATGTGCTCAGTTTGGCTTTCTCTAAACATAAAAATAGCACGAAATACTGCATTAAAGACCCCTGGGTCTCCTTTGCAAAAGGAATTATGTGATGTCTATGATAATCTTTTCTGATTTAAAGCCTTTTCTAATGGTCCCTCTGCAGCCACAGTGTTGCTGGGATTTGTTGAAGAGTTTTCCCAGCCTGTTGCAGAGATGGTAATATTTTAATGAGCGGGATAATAAGATGAGGACTCAATCCTACAAACCCTTCTGCACTTCCGCGTGTAACCCTGCTGACTTCCCTGGCCTTGCCAGATGAAGGTGGCAATTTGTAAAGAAGAATTCAGTTGAATACAATGAAAATCACTAAGATACTTAAACCCCGCTGAACACAAATAACACCAAATGAAAGAACCCAAAGTGCTGCAAAAACACAAAGCCTTCCATTTCCTCCACGCTGAGCAGATGGTTGCATCTCACATTTCCACTTCCAGCTGTAAACACTGGAATGAAAAGCATTTCTGCATTTCTGAGTGGCCAGCAATTTATTTAGACAGCTAAAAATGGAAAGCAGCTTTGACTCTCCTTTAAAATCTCAGCTAGATCTGAGGATTAAGCCACTCAATGCTGTCAGAAATAGCTGAAATAATTTGAAACTCTCTTATTTTTAACTAATAAATGGCTTTAACTGAACCCAAAAACTCAAGTGCAACTTTTAGGTGAACACACCTATGTGTGTTTAGCTTTCATTTAATGTGATTTAAAAGAAATGAACACAAGTATCTGCAAACAGTCTACTTCTCTTACCTTTTCTCTTACAAGTAACTAACTCTGTAAGCAGTACAGAGAAGGGCAATGAAGCTGGTGAGGGGGTTTGAGGAGCGTGCTTATGAGGAGAAGGTGAGGGAGCTGGAATTGTTTAACCTGAAGAAGAGGAGACCTTATTGCTCTCAACAGCTACCTGAGAGGAGGAGTTGGTGTTGCCCTCTTCTCCCAAGCAACTAAAGACAGGATAAGAGGTATTGGCCTGATGCTGTGCCAGGAGAAGTTCAGGTTGGATACTAGGAAGAATTTCTTTACTGTAAGTGTGGTGGGGCATTGGAACAGGCTGCTCAGGAAGGTGGTGGAGTCACCATCATTGGAGCTGTTCAAGAAATAATTAGATGTGGCACTTCAGGACATGGTCTAATGGTCATGGAGGTGTTGGGTAAGAAGTTGGACTTGATGATCTTAGGGGTCTTTTCTAATCTTAATGATTCCATGATAACCAACACAGGCATGAGGGTAAAAAGATTTCCAAGTAATTGCTTTACTTCTCTTTCAGGTTCAGCAGACCAGTTCCATTATCTATCAAATTATACAGATATAACGTGGCTTGATGATTAAGGACCACTGAGATAATAATGCAATTCTGACTCCTAATTCTCCTGTGGAGCACTATCCTCACAGAAAACATAACAGCTACACCTAATAGATTAAGAGAGTGGTTGGAGTCTATACATATGTGCTGCTACTAAACTGTGAAATGAACCCAGACCTCAGTTCAGTTTGCCCTCCACCAGACTTCTTTAAAGCGAGACAGTAGCTGAGCCCTTGGAAGATTTAAGGAATTTTTACTTACTGAGTTGGTTGGTGACCTTTACAAAACATTAGACAGCATTAGCACAAGCTGTTTATTAACAAAATGCCTTAAAAACACTGAAGGATGTAAAATCCTTATTTCAGTCTGTTAGTTTGTGGTATTTTGCTCAGTTCAAGAAATATAGAATCACAGAATGTGTTTTGGTTGGAAGAGACCTTTAAGATCATCGAGTCCAACTGTTGCCCTAACACTGCCAGGTCACCACTAAACCATGTCCATCACACCACATCTACACAGATTTTCTTCCTCTTTTCTTGTTTTTCACCCTTGGTGAAGGGTCTGGAAAATCAGTCTTATGAGGAATCATTGAGAACATTAAGGTGTGTTTAGTCCAACCCCCTTGTGCTAAGCAGGGATATCTTGAACAAGATCAGGTTACTCAGAGCACCATGAAGCCTGACCCTGAATGTCGCCATGGATGGGGCCTCCACACCTCCCTGGGGAACCTGTTCCAGTGTGCAGTGGTTGAGAGACCTGGGGTTGTTCAGCCTGGAGAAAATGAGACTGAGGGGAGACCCCATTACTCTCCACAACTTCCTGAAAGCAGGCTACAGACAGGTGTGGGTTGGTCTCTTCTTCCAAGTAAGAAGTAATAGGACATGAAGAAATGGTCTCGAGTTGCACCAGGGAAGGTTAGATATTAAAAGAAAATTCTTCACTTAAAAGGTTCTCAAAGACTGGAATGGGCTCCCCAGGGAGGTGCTTGAATCCTCATCCATGAAGGTGTATAAAAGACACGGAGACATGGTGCTGAGGGACATGGTTTAGCACCAGTCTTGGCAGAGTCAGAGTTGGACTCGATGACCTTAAAGGTCTTTTCTAATCAGAATATTCTATGATTCTGTGACTATTTCAGCTGTTGTCTTTCCCTTTTCTGATCTTCGTGGTATGGAAAGGATCAGCTTAAGACCACATGATCTCAGGAGGTGACAGCTGTGGATGCTAAAAGTGCACAATTATAAACAAACCATTTCAAAGACAGGAATTCCAGGAAACATCCTGAGTGAGTAGAGATTCAAAATTTAGCAAGACATAGTGGAAACGTTCTTATTCCTTCTCAAGGTTAGATCCTTTGTGGATAATGATGTCAAGGCTAGGCCTGTGAAGACAGAACTCTTAACTTCAGCACAGCTTTAGTATGTTGCTTCTCCCTACACAGAACCTGCTGCATGCCTGCAAACTGCAGAGTTCCTCTGTAATCTTGGATTTCACAAGGAGCTGTTCCACCAGGTAATGTTACAATAGATCCTGACTTGACATGATTATACTTGGAATTCAAATTCTCTTACTAAATTGCCATTGCTCAAATTTCTCACGTCCTCCAACTCCTTGCACATCTGGGACACTGCATCTACTTTTGGGATCTCCAGTTCAAGACAGACAGAGATTTGCTGGAGAGAGTCCAACACAGAGCTACAAGGATGATTAAGAGACTTGAACGTCTCTCCTACGCAGAAAGACTGAGAGAGCTGGAGTCTGTAGTCTTGAGAAGAGAAGGCTGAGGGGGGATATTATTAAAGCAAACAATATCTGAGGGGTGGGTGTCAAGAGGAAGATGATGGTCTCTTCGGCGATGCCTGGTGATAGGGCAAGGAACAACAGTTGTAAGCCAGAACATGGGAGGTTCTTCCTCAAGATGAGAGAAACCTCCTGGCTCTAAGGGTAATGAAGCATTGGAGCAGGCTTCTCAGAGCGGTTGTGGAATCTCCTTCTCTGGAGACCTTCAAAACCCACCTGGATGCGTTCCTGTGTGGCCAGCCCTGAAGTGATCTTGCTTTGGCAGGAGGATTGGACTTGATGACCTCTAACCCCTAAACCCCAACATTCTATGATTAGAAGAACATAGAATCATAAAGTTTGGAAAAGACCTCCAAGACAATCAAGTCCATGAAGGACATTTCCACAATACTAAATAATAATGCTACTTAAAAATGCTCATTTAATGTGCTTCTTCCAACTTTGTCTTAAGTGAGTAAAGTAACACACTGCTGTGCAAGATTAATAGATTTCAAGGCCAGAAGGGACTACTCTGATCATTTAAGTCAGATTCCCCCTATCACATCAGCTATGGGACTCCCTTGGGTTAGTTCTTGTTTCAAGTCTGATACCTGGGGCTCCATCAGAGCATGTTTTAATTAAAAACATTCCAGTTGTGGAGAATTCTTGGTACTCTTGGTAAATTGTTCCAGTAGTTAATTACTGCCCTTGTTAAAAATAACCATGCTCTATTTCTTTGCTGAATTGATTTATCCTCACCAGCCAGGTACCAAATCTCATCATGTACTTGCCCAACAGACTGAAGAGTCCCCCACTATTAGAATTCTGTTCCCCAGGCAGCAGATATAACCGTGATAAAGCTACCTTTTGAAATGTCACTAGCATTTCTAGTGGGGGGGGAAATACACACAACATAGAATCAGAATCTTTGGGTCCTTCGCTGAGTCCTACCATTCTCTAACTCTTCCAAGGCTGGTACTAAACCATGTCCCTCAGCATCACACTGCAGCCTGAACTAGGCATACCTGCATTAGCAGAGGGGTTGGACCAGATGAGCTCCAGAAGTCCTTTCAACCACTTACATTCTATGATTCTATCTCTGTATCTTTTAAACACCTCCAGGGATGGGGATTCAGCCACCTCTCTGGGAAGCCTGTTCCAGTGTTTGAGAACCTTTTCAGCAAAGAAGTTTCTTCTAATATCTAACCTAAACTTCAAGGGCAACTTGAGGCTGTTTCCTCTTGTTCCGTCACTTGTTGCTAGAGAGCAGACACTGACCACCACCTGTCCAATCTCCTTTAAGGGAGCTGTAAAGTGAGAAGTCTCCCTTCAGCCTCCTTTTCTCTAGGCTGAACAGCGCCAGTTCCCTCAGCCACTCCTCACAAGACCTGCTCTCCATACCCTTCACCAGCTTTGTCATCCTCCTCTGGACCTGCTCCGGTGCCTCAGTGCATTTCACAGGCTTACAGAATGTCTTGAGTTGGAAGAGACCTTAAAGATTTTCTAGTTCCAACCCCTGCTGCCATGGGGAGGGACACCTTCCACTAGAGCAGGTTGCTCAAAGCCTCGTCCAGCCTGGTCTTAAACACTTCCAGGGATGATTGTTTCTTGTTCAGTGGTGTGTTACCATGCAATTAAAGATCAGAAGACACACAGGGAGAGGGAAGAGCATAAGAAAATTAATGCTAATGTCTTCTGACTGCAGAGTGTACAATACTGTAACTTTTGGCTTTGTTTTCAGTTTTTTTTTTTTTGTTAGAATCCCAGCATGGTGGGGGTTGGAAGGGTCCTCTGGGGATCAACTAGTCCAACCCCCTGCTAAAGCAGGGTCACCCAGAGCAGGTTCCACAGGAACTCACTAATAGAGATATTACTAATATGAATTTAATTATAATCTCATCTAAAAAGATAGATGCAAATGAACTAGACCAATCTGGTTCCAAGAAGCGTTTCAGAGTGTAGAAGACTGGAACACATCATCATTAAAAGATTTCATTAATGACTCTGTTGTGAGCTTTCCAGCTGAGCACAGGCAAGCATTCAAAGCATCATTAACAATTTTGGTCAGTGCTGGCCTGTCCCCGCACACTGATCAATTTGTGTGTACAATACCAATGACAGAAGACAGAATTGTTTCTTTCCAGCACTGAAGATGCAGAAACACAACCCAGTAAACAAATATTTAAATACAGCCTATGTCTGGAGTGGAAAAAATCTATGCCTTTAGGTAAAACTATTGTGTTTTTAAAGTTTAAGAAATCTCCAACCCTGCAAAACTGTAAATAAAACTTTTGGGGTTTTTTCCTTTTTTTTTTTTTTTTTTCCATAGGTTGTTAAGAATTCTCAGAGCTATCATCACCACAGGACAGGATACTTCCTGTCTTTCATTGACAGGCCCAGAAAACAGATGTGCCAGTTTGAGGCTAATTGGAATAATTTAATGGGAGAAATTAGATAATTGGTTGTGAAAAGAAAATAATGATGAAATCTGTTTCATTGGTTTGCTGAGGGAGATAAAAAGCTGAAATGTCAACAATTTGTCCCACTCTCTGTCCTGGGAGGTTTCCGTATTTGCTTTCTCTTCACTCTGCTCTAATACCTCTCCACTGGTAAATAACAAGTAAGCTTTGTTGACTGGTAGTTTTGGTTTCTGGCTGGGAAGGGAGATAGTGAGGGAGAAACGGGGGTAGCTTTGAGCCTTTCTGGGCAGTTATTCCTTGTCCATGAGGGAGTTTGGATTTCTGCATTATTTCTGATTTGTATGTACTTGTAAATATGTTGTGTATATATGCTTGTGAATTTTGCTTTGCTGTAAATATAGTGTCATCTTACTTCCAAGACAACTGAGCTGGTCTGGTAAATTACAATAGTGTGTGTTCATAACCCATCACAACAAAAGATCTGAAATAAAGCTATTCTGAAAATATAAATTTCTGACTTCCTAAATCATGGATGTCAAATCAAGTTATGAATTAAGATGTCATAGAAACATAGAATGGAAAAGTTGGAAGGGACCTCAAAGATCATCTAGTTCCAACTCGCTGCCATAGGCAGGGACAGCTCCCACTAGTACAGGTCACTCAAGGCCTTGTCCACCCTGCCCTTGAACCCCTCCAGGGAGGGAGCAGCCACAACCTCCCTGGGCAACCTGTGCCAGTGCCTCATCACCCTCACTGTAAAGAACTTCCTCCTAACATCCAGTTTAAATCTCCCCTCTGCCCGTTTAAACCCATTGCCCCCAGTCCTGTCATTGCAAGACCTTGTAAATAATCTCTCCCCATTGTTCCCTCCCCCATGTTGCACCACAGACGGTTTAAGCTGGACATTATGAAAAATTTGTTCCCTGAAAGGGTTGTCAAGGCCTGGACCAAGCTGCCTAGGGAAGTGGTGGAGTCCTCATCCCTGAAGAGATTGCAAAGCCATAGAGATGTGGTGCTGAGGGACATGGTTTAGCTGGGACTGCTGGATTGGACTCAATGATCTTAAAGGTCTTTCTCAGCCTAAGTGATTCTCTGGTTCTATGTCCAAAATGGTGCTAAAGCAGGGTATGGGGTACAAAAATTGATCTCAGTGCCTGCTGTAGCAGATACGATAACAAATACCTTCCATCAGAGTATGCCAAAGCACTTTCTGAGTGTTCATCAAGCAAACACCACAACACATCTGCAGAGCGGCAAAGTGCAGCTTTCTGGACTAGAAATAAGACTGAAAGCTGTCACCTGGCACGGCAATAGCAGCATCAGATCCTCCCAAAAGCTCGGCTTTCCTAAGCAAAAACTTGAAAATTTCACCTAAGGAACATGAAATGTGCCCCAAAGCCACATATCAGTCGTTTTATTCACAGTGGGATCTCACTAGTAGGAAGAGGAGTAGGCAGAATAGGAAGAAGATGTGTGGCGCAGCTCTCTCCCGCCTCTAGAGATTTCTAAATTGCCTCTGAGTATTGATAGAAATGTTGCATCTTTCGTTTGTAGTGCACATGGCCATCTGCTGCAGCAGATTGTTTAAAAGAGACAGAGCTGTGGACAATCTGTCTCAGACTTTAGAGGTGAATGACTAACTTCATTTCATAATCAATTTCAACCAAATAAGATTTGCCTAATCCCCAGCCTGCCAATAGAATATTAGAGAACTTCTCTTCTTGGCTAGATTAATCTAGAGGTGGGAGAGGGGCAGAAAAATGTCCCTCTAAATATGACAACAGATTCTGCTTTCCTTGAGTGCCACCCTCAGGAGGAGAGGAGAAGTGGAGGCAAACTTACCTGTCCAAGATTCTCTGGGGCTGCAGCATGCTGTACATAACTTGAGTCATATGATCTCTAGCAGCCACAACTTCTGGAGGAGGATCATATTTGTTCACAGCAGCAACCTGTTTCCCACAGTTTAGGGTTAAAAGAAAGCAGAGGAGTGATGTAATTGTTTCCAGCTGCAATATGCTTTGCAGATCACTGTGAATAATGCTGGCTTCATATTTATGAGGCTCAGTCTTTGTGTTTGACTGGTCTGTGAGCACTCTGCTACACAAATCTTTCCAGATTTAGGCACAATTGGGTAGATAGATGGAAAGCAGCCAGACATAGCTCACCATCTTTAATATATCCAGCATTTTACTGGAAAGAAAACAGGATGCCACGTAAGATGCAAAGTAATTCTGCTTAGGTTTTAATTATCCATTAATTTGCATCCTCTCTGTGCTGGTGGAAGATGCCAAACTACAATCCTTAGGGACTGAACCCATTCATTTATTCATCAGAGCAGAATGGGCATTAACGAAGTCAGCAAAGTGCAATTTTCTCCTGACAAGACATTTCTGTCTTTCCTGGGAGGAGGAGTACTCAAAACTCCAAGGATTCCCTCCATCCCTTCCCTTGAAAGCTCTATTGAGGGTACTAATGAGATGTCTATCTTTTGCTATTTTTAATGCTACCCACTCAGAAAGAGGTTAAGAACTGCTGAGTTACTTCACGCACACCATCAAATATCAACTAGCCAACACTGTGCAAAATACTGCTGCAAAGCAGCCCTGCCTATATTAGCAAGGAGTACAGTGCAAAACCAGGGGAATCTTTAAAGCAAAACCTTCAGCACTTGAGATTGAGTGCCCACATTACTTTGGGAGGAGTGAGAGAAGAGACCTCACTTCACGATGGCTCTGCACACCGCAGGTCGATTGGACTAGACGACTTTCAAAGCTCCTTTCCAACACAACCATTTTATGCTTTTGCTCCACCTACAGTTCAAGCCCTTAGGTCTGAGTTAGCAGCTAGGAGCATGCTAGGTGCATCCTGGTGCACATCATCTTGTTAGTCCAAAAGAAGTCTAGTTCATACACCCTAAGAATATTTCACAATGATATTTGAACAAGGCAAGTTCCAGTGCAAGAGAGACAGAGAACTACTGGAGACAATCCAGTGGAGCCTCTGAAGATGCTGAGGGGCCTGGAGCATCTCTGTGATGAGGAAAGGCTGAGGGCTCTGGGGCTGCTGAGTCTGGAGGACTCCTGCTCAGCAAGGGCTACAGGGTGGTGGGCAAGAAGATGGGGCCAGACTCTTCAGTGGTGCACAGTGGCAGGACAAAGGGAGAGGGGTATAAACTGGACATAAAGAAAAGCTTTCCTGTGATGGTGGTGGAGCCCTGGAGCAGCCTGCTGAGAGAAGGTATGGAGTCTCCTTCTCTGGATTCCAAACTTGCCTGGATATTGTGATCTTGGGAAACCTGTTGTGGGTGACCCGGCTTTAGCAGGGGGGTTGGAATGGATGATCTCCAGTGGTCCCTTTCAACCCCCACCATGCTGGGATTCTTCCAAGTTGGGGAGCTGGGACTTTTCAAAATCACACTTCTGATCTAAGTGACACCATTTCTATATATTCCTTTTGTGTGTTGGTGAGACAGAGGAGTTGGTGCCTACAAACTCAGTTTGACAAGAGTTTATAAGGCTAGAGTAGATGTCCTAAAACAACCTGCCGAGAGGATTTGCTAAAGTAACGTTAATCATCCAAAAGCTAAGTGCTGGTCTGGACCAGTCATCTAGGATAATTTTCACCACCCATAGAGAAGGAAAAAATTATTTCATTCAAAATGTCTTCTTTTCTATGTTCAGCATTTTTTGGGAAGGGAAATAGATTCCATGAAAAGATAGAAAGTAAGATCAACACCTCAGACAGGTGTGGTAAATGACACTCTGGTGTCATTCCCTCTCTGCATTCCTGATAGGAAGAAACTGGAATCCAAATAAAAAAAAAGCCAAATATTGATGTGGTTAAGGGTGATGAAGGTCTTGTAAGGACCATTGTTAAAGGATAATTCCCTGAAATCTAACCCCAACTGGCAGATGTTTTAATCCTAACAGATCTAGTATGGCTTGAACACTAAAATACTAGAGACAGCAGCTGAATTACAGTAACAGCAGCACAAGAGGGAAAGTTTCTGTTACAACAGAAAGTTACTGTCAGCAGTCTGAGCAGTTTTTTTTTTTGGGAGGGGGAGGGAAAGAAAACAGTGAAAGCTGTGTGGAGTAGAACAGGAAACAAGCACAACTATAACTGAATTTCAGAGTTCACTTTGCTCTATGCGACACTAAAAATGCCAACAGTGGTATTTCAGAACCAGCAGAGTTGTTATCTCTTATTTCATGACTGCAGTTGCCTGCTTAGATTCACCAGGTGAGTAACAAGGGGTGCTAAATACATTTCTTCACTGAACAAATCTTTTAGGTAAGCTTTGCATTTTTACATACCACAGCTGCTCCAGAAATTCTCTGGATTTAAAAGCACAAGTCTCTGACTTGTAGCCTGCTTTGGAAGCCGAAGCATGAGAGATTTGTCACACTCACATGACTACAAAGCTGTATTTGCATGCACAGGGTTTTATATTATTTACTTAAAAAAATTCCAGAATGATATGGTGTGGAGAACAGGTCTTATGAGGAGCAGCTGAGGGAACTGGAGTTGTCCAGCCTGGAGAAAAGAAGACCTTCTGGCTCTCTACAACTCTGAAAGGTGGTTGGAGACAGCTGAGGCTTTTCTTCCAAGAAACAAGTAACAGGACAAGAGGAAATGGCCTCAGGTTGTTCCAGGTGAGGTTTAGGTTGGGCATGAGGAACAATTTTGTCCCTTTGGGAGTTGTAAAACCCTGACACAGGGCACCCAGGACAGTGGTGGAGTCTGCACCCCTGGAATGATTTAAAAACCATGAAGATGTGGTGCTTAGGGCCATGGTTTAGCAGCAATTGGTAGAGTTATATAGTGGTTGGACTCAATGATCTCATGTCAAGGAGGTGGCACTAGTCTTGTTTCAATGGTATCCTGTGACAGAACAAGGGGCAAGGGATCCAAACAGGAATTTTCACCTCAACAGGAGGAAACACTTTGTCACTGAGAGAGTGATGGAGCCCTGGGGCAGGCTGCCCAGAGATGTTACAGAGTCTCCTTCTCTAAACACTTTTAAGACTAACCTGGATGTGTTTCTGTATAACCTGTCCCAGGTGATTCTGCTTTGGTAGGGGGCTTGCACTTGGTATCTGCAGAGGTCCTTTCCAAGCCCCACCATTCTATGATTCTATGATCTTAAGGGTCTTCTCCAACACAAATGATTCTATGATGCTATGATGTTTACATACCTTTTCTTCCACTGAAATCTTCCTGAGATCCAGCTCTGTTAGTNAGCCAGGGGGAGTTAGAAGCAGAGTGATTAGTTGGGTTACACAGCAAAAGCCCAGAAGACACACCAGCTCCCAGAGAGACTCTGTCTTATCTATGTTTGTGTCTTTGTTTTTAGCTTTTTATCTGGTTTTTAGCTCTCAGCAAGCTTATGACTGAAGTAGACAGTATCGTTGTTTTCTCTTCACAGCCTGTAATATCTTTTTTTTTCATTAAAATATTCCAATTAGCCTCAAACCAGCACAATTGTTCAAAAGGTTAAGCTGGGAACTAAAGCATCACCACCACAGCCGCTAGGATACCAAGAAGGAGTGTTGGGATCTAGAAGCATTAGCTAGACCGGGATTATGTAATGAACTACGGTTCACAGAAGATTATCAGGAGTAGTTGGCATTGGTCGATTGTGAGGTGTCCCTGCCCATGGCAGGGGGGTTGCAACTGGATGATCTTTGAGGTCCCTTCCAACACTGGCAATCCTGTGAATCAAAAAGGGCGAGTCATGCTTGACCAGCAAGCTTTCTATCATGACACGATTGGCTGTTGGATGAGGAGAGAGCCATGGATGTTGTCTACCTCAGCTTCAGAAAGGCTATTGACACTGTCTCCCATGACATCCTCACTGTGAAGCTTAGGAGGTGTGGGTTGGGTGAGTGGACAATGAGGTGGATTCAGAGCTGGCAGAAGAACAGAGGTTGCAGAGTTGTGACCAGTGGTATGGAGTCCAGTTGGAGGCCTGTATCTAGTGGTGTTCCCCGGGGGTTAGGACTAGGTCCAGTCTTGTTCAACGAATTCATTGGTGGCCTAGATGAATGAACAGAGTGGACCCTTGGCAAGTTTGCAGATGATATAAAAGTGGGAGGAGTGGTTGACACATGGTCAAGGCTGTGCTGCCATTCAGTGAGACAGGCTGAAGGGTTGGCAGAGAAGCTCATGAAGCTCAACAACGTGCATGAAGGGTCCTACACCTGGGGAGGAATAACCCCCTGCACCAGTACAGGTGACCTGCTGGAAAGCAGATCTGTGGAGAAGGACCTGTGAGTACTGGTGGACAATAGGTTTGGCAATGAGCCAGCAATTTGCTCTCATGGCTAAGAAGACCAGTGTTTGGTCTCCTAGGGTGCATTCAGAAGAGTGTGACCAGCAGGCCCACAGAGGTTCTCCTCTCCCTCGATTCTGTCCTAGGGAGGCAACGTCTGGAGGACTGTGTCCAGTTCTGGGGTCCCCAGTTCAAGAGAGACAGGGAACTACTGAAGGGAGGCCAGTGGAGGGCTGCAAAGATGCGGAGGGGCCTGAAGCATGTCTGTGAGGAGGAAAGGTTGAGACCCCTGGGGCTGCTGAGCCTGGAGAAGAGCAGCTTGAGAGGGGGTCCGACCAATGCTTAGGGATATCTAAACAGCAGGGGTCAAAGGATCGTGCCAGACTCATTTCAGAGGTGTCCTGTGACAGGACAAGGGGCAAGAGGCACAAACTGAAGCACAGGAAGTTCAACCTAAACATGATTTTCCTAGAAGGGCCCTCAAGTCCTTGAGCAGGCTGCCCAGAGAAGTTGTGGAGTCTCCTTCCCCAAAGAGATTTCAAACCCTCCTGGACATTGTGATCCAGGGGAGTCTGCTTTGGCAACCCTGCTTTATCAGGGTGCTTGGACTGGATGATCTCCAGAGGTCCCTTCCAATCTGCATTATTCTGGGATTCTCACTAATACTTCTGACTTTAGAAGTACTACAGGAATCTTAAAAGTGAATCTGCATTACAAATTCCTCACCATACAGGCTTTTAAGTCTGAAACAATAAAAAAGAATAATTAAAAGTCAAATGAAAAAGCTGATACTGACAAGTTCATCAAGCTTCCTAGTTCTGAAAGCAGTAAGGTCCTGTTAAAGCCACTGAAGTTCAGACAGCTGTCTTAAGATGATTATTGCATGTATAAGGTATTAAAATAGTAATTGAAAGGAATGTGATCAGACTTTGCTTAGGGGAAGGACATCTAAATAGAAAAAAGTTTTCAGACTACAGAGGACCAGGGGCAGCCTACTTCAGGTATTTTTTCATGCTAATTTCATTGTCTGCCACCAGGACCATTCTCAGAAAAACAAATACAAAACTGGAAGTTACAGGAAGACAAAGATAAACCCTGAGCATTTTCCTCCTTTTTGACATTGGAAATCACAGTAAAATTCACATAATCTAGGTATTGCAAGAGTCAGGACAGAACCATCTTGGATCACTCAGAACAAATGCAGAGCCCAGGTCAGACTTTCTGTTGCTGTGCAAATGTCATTGTTGTCTATGAAAGGGATGTTTAAGTCATTAATTAAGTAATGTTATGGGAGCTACAGATGAGAAATGGGTAAATCCTAAAGAAGAAAAGAAGATACAAATTCCAAAGACACTTGAATATAACAGAGGCATTATAACAGAGGCATTAACTTTGTGTGAGCTTTTCCCAGGAAGAGCTGAGTACAGACTTTCAGAGCAAACCAAAAGGGAATCTTTTCCCAAACAAAACCATGACAAACTGGGAGCTCACAAATAGAATTACTAAAATTCATGGGCTTACTACATGGATATCAACCAAAATGATTCATATGCACTTTAGGTTCACAGAAAGTTCCCAGATGGAGGTGTGTAACCATGACAGGGAATCCATCACTCATTTCTTGTACTCATCCTCTGAAATGACCTGGCCATGCTCAGAGATAGAAACTGGAGCTAAATGGATTCTCATGTCATCCACAACAGCAGTTCTAGGTTCTTGTATTTTTTTTTTATTGTTTCCTCTTTGGTTCTTTCTTACCTGCACAGGATTTTTCAGAAGATTTAAAACTCTGAGGAGAGGCAGCTCTTCGATGCATTCAAGTTCATGCAGCTCAGCAACCTAATTAGTGACAGAAACAGCATAAATCAGGAGGAACAGAATCCATTATAACTGGGTGGGGAAAGTATTTTAATCCCCGCTCCTCAAATCTGGACATAAAAACCATGAAACCATTATACTCACAAAATGGGTATACATGCTAACTGCACTCAATAAGGCACTTCTAGTCACAAAAGGCAGACGACTTGGATGCTAGCTGGAGAACAACTATAACGCAGACAGCAATTTCAAACCACCTGCATTTTACCAGTTCTTTCAAATGTCAAGCCCTAACACATTTAGCTTTTATGTGGCTGATGAGCCTAAGTGAGGCAATTTTGCAGTTATATTTGTGCTTGACTAGCAAAAGAAGAAAAAAATCTTTCCAAGAGCTGATTTTCACTGTGGAGCTCAAGTTCATCTTTCCAACATTAGACACAAGGAAATTTTTCTTTTATGCTGAGACTGTCCAGTCCCCTATCCCTGGAACCATTCCAAGTCAGGTTGGTTGGGGCTCTGAGCAAGCTGCTCTAGTTGAAGATGTCCCTCCTCACTGTGGGGGCTAAATGACCTTTAAAGGTTTTTTCCAACCAAAACCATGCTGTGAATCTATAAAGCTACAGAGCTTGACTGAAAAGCATCACCGCAGCTGTCCTTGACTGCCTGCATCCAGAAGGTGATGTATTCTGCTTACAGTCTTATCTATCCACAAATGAATCCTGGGTTGGCTGTACTCAGGTGCATCAGATAAGCAATAGATGTTAGATAGGATTAATCAAAGTTTGTGAGCCCAAAACAAAGTCACACTATAGGCACTCACACTAGATCTTGAGAGAGCAGTTGTGAGGCTCTCAGTTAAAACGAAACAGGTCAAATGGAACTTGTGTCACCTCATTTCACCATCTGTCAAGTGAGTTCAGGTCAGTCACTTAACCTCACTTTAGAATCACTGGAGAGAGGCAACTGCAGAGGTCATCTGATTCATGGCAGGCTGGGATGAATTGTCTCCTAAAGATACCTAGGTTTTCTTTCACTGATACCTTAAAGACGTCAGATTCTATTCTTGACTTATGTCCTGGTTTGAGCAAGAGCAGAAGTAACTCTGGTCAGTGATTTGACTTCTCAGAAACTGCACTTTCTGAAGTTCAGGGCAGGTTTGCACAGGCAATGACTGCTTCTAGTAGTGACAATGCTGATGGGGAGAGTCACTGCCAGGGGCTGGGCTGCAGAAAGGCTCTTGCTTAGACTTGCCCCCATGCACGTCAAGGGCACTGCTACATCTTCTGTCTCATGCTAGGGTACAGGAAGTAAGAGATGACAGCTGTGAGGAGAAGCAGACAGGATAGGTGACCCTATACTGATCGATAAGGGATTCCATCTCATGGATGCCATCTTCAGGATAAAGCTGAGGGATCACCAGGATCAAGCCTCTTCCTCACTGTTCAGCCTCTGAGGAACATGCTGTCCATTCTCTCTTTAACCCCAATCTGTGTGCTCCTGAATCTGATTCCCATCTGCTGAGTCCTGTCTGGGACTTCTCCAGTGCCTGCCCCAGCACTGACAGTAATGGTGATGTTATTTGCCATCAGGGGTTGTATTGCATTTTGGGTTTTGTAACTCTTTGTATCTATTTAAATGTATCATTACTATTTTCACTAA
The DNA here is from genome assembly GCA_013399775.1 of Semnornis frantzii. NCBI lineage: Eukaryota > Metazoa > Chordata > Aves > Piciformes > Ramphastidae > Semnornis > Semnornis frantzii. Next base: position 28,189 of record VWYK01093468.1, read on the forward strand.
AGCTGGTTCAGTTCCTTTCCCAGCCCATCAGCCTCTCAGCTTTATTTCCTTCTTCTTCCCCTTTGGGAAGGCAGAGGGGTTCCTAGAGGGGTCTGTCACTCCTCTAGTGGCCAGCCCAGCCCTAACCCTTGACATAAGGATACCTGGTTCTCCTCCACTGCTGAAAGACTAAAACGAGAAGACTTCAGATTCTATTCCTAACTTAGCTTATATCAAGTGTCTAAAAACATAAACTTAAACCATAGCTTACCCAATATTCATTTTGGGACAAAAGGCCCACTGCAGAACAGTTTTGACCAAGTTAAATGTCATTTGGGCAAATTTCCTAAATAAATCATAGAACGCCAACCATTAACATTTGAAAATCAGTGACCAGAGATAGAAAACTGGTTTGAAGACAAATCTGTGGTGGTCAGTTTTGAAAAAATCAAGCTTTTAAGATCATTCTGGGTGGTAGTGAGCTGATGTCACTCAGATCTTTCTGTGTTAATGAATGAAAAATCACTTTAGATTACTCTTCAAGAGGAAATGTTGAAAAAAACGGTGACTCATTAAACAGTTTCAATAACATCATTAAAAGAGGCACATTTTGATGAGGTAAAATTAATAGCTTTTGCCTGCCATGAAGAACAGTGGAAACTATATGAGGCAATGGAATTGGTGTTATTAATGCTAATAGCAACCACGCTATTAGTTACCTTCCTGTCTTGTGCAATTGATGTACCTTTAAATGTCAAGCTGAACACAGTGTGAGGAAAAAAATTCGTAGTGCCTCCTAATGCATACTGCAGGTGGGGAAAAGTGACTGAAAATGTTCAATTCCTGGTTTGTATTTTTATTTCTTGTTTTCTTAGGTGATTTTTTTCACATGTAGATCGGTCTTTGATATCAGAGGTGCCGGAGTCTCCATCTCTAGAGACATTCAAAACCTGCCTGGATGTGTTCCTGAATGGCCTTCTTCAGGTGAACACGCCTTGGCAGGGAGGTTGGACTGGATGATGTCCCTTCTAAACCCTATCATTCTGTGTGATTCTGTCTCTGTGATCAAAATGATTTATGAATTGATGTCCTCTTTAGTTAAGGACCCTGGATGCTCAGTATCAAAAGAATTATGTATACATGTCTTGGGCTTCAAAATTTAAATCCAAACCAGTTGGACTGTATCATTGTACTGCCAGTGAAAATTCTGCTGTATAACAACAGCATACCTGCAGTTCTGCCTGACAAGAAGTTTCCAGCTGAGAGCTCAGAACAATCTGTGGTCATAAAACTGGGCTAGGAGATATTAGCAAACTCTTCAGAGGCCTGGGAGTAGAGGAACTGTGATGTAAGTAAAGATCCTCAGAAATAATCAAGCTGAAAAGGCTCCATATTCATCCTTCTTTTATACCCTCCTCAAGAGAGCACTGCTAGTTCTTTCTGTACACAAGTGCTAAACACTACAGCACTAAAGAGGTACATCCTAGAGATACTAAAGAAGGCCTGCGGAGTACACTACCGACTGACATGTGAAGCAGCACTGGAGTAAAACACCAAAAGAAAAAATATGTCATCTTGTCCAGTACTACAGAATCACAGCACAGTGTGGGTTGGAAACGATCTCTGGAGATCATCTACTTAACCCTCCCGCTGAAGCACGGTCATCCACAGCAGCTTGCCCTGGAATGTCCTCAGAGAAGGAGACTGCACAACTCCTCTGGGTAGTCTGGTCCAGTGCTCCACCACTCTCACAGCAAATAAGTTTTTCCTCATGTTTAGGTGGAACTTCCCATGTTCCAGTTTGTGCCCACTGTCACTTCTCTTGTTGCTGGGTGCTACTGAAAACAGTCTGGCCTCAGCCTCTTGACCCCCACTCTTTAGATACTGACTAGTAGCATTGAGAAGATCCATTTTCAAGCTGCTCTTCTGCAGGTTAAACAGCCCCCAGGTCCTTCAGGCTTGCTTCATAGGACTGATGCTCCAGTACCCTCAGCATCTTCATAACCTTCACTAGACTCTCTCAAGTAGTTCCCTGTGTCTCTTGAACTGAGAAGCCCAGAACTGGACTCAGTACACCAGATGTGCCCTCACTGGGGCAGAGTCAAGCAAGAGGAGAAACTCCCATGACCTGCTAGTTACATTCTTCTTAATCCACTCCAGGAGATCATCAGTCTTCTCAGCCATCAGAGCAAATTGCTGGCTCACGGTGAATTTGGCCACCAGCACTCACAGGTCCTTCTCTGCAAAGCTGCTTTCCAGCAGGTCAACTCCACACCTGTACTGGTGCAGGGAAGTTTTCCTCACCAGATGCAGGACCCTGACTTGTTGAACTTCATGAGGTTCCTGTCTACTCGACTCTCCAGCCTGTTCAGGTCTCACTAAATGGCAGAACAGCCTGACAGGGTGTCAACCACTCCTTCCCATTCTGCTTTGTCAGCCAACCTGCTGAGTGTCCACTCTCTCCTTTTGTACAGGCCAGAATACGCTGAGCAAGACTGGACCCATTAATTTCTTGCAGCATTTAAAGTTTTCTTGATTAAGCCTCAAATGGACTGAATTTTAGGAAGACCAAAAATAATTGTATGTTCTTAGAAAAAAAAATGAGATCAACAGTAAGTTCCCTACCTGGTTGTCCTCTAGGTTGATCACCTCCAGTAGATCATGTTCCTCCAAGCCTTGTAGACTAGTTATTTTATTCCTAGATAGGTCCAGCTTCTGTAGGGTTTTCAAGCTGTCCAGCCCAGTTATTTTCTCAATCTGGTTCGAGCTCTAAGAAAAAATGAAAGCATAGGCGCTGTTGATAAAGCTCTGAAGGTGGAAAACAAGATTCCTGAAGAAGAACAGAGTTCACTTTAGTACTGAGAATCCTGTTACAAAGAAGCCTTTTATGCATTAGCCCCATCTTCATCTTGAGCTCACATATTACAGCGTTCCACACTGTTCAAGGAAAAAAAAAGAATCAAGTACCTGCTGATTAAGTTATCTTCAACTCACCTTGAAGAGCAGTGAGACACAGCAGCAATAAGCAGAGCCCTAGCATTTAAAGCTGCTACTGGATAAAGGAAACACTTGTCACTACACAATTCAAAATTTAGGAGGTATATATTCTCTGATTTCATGTGCATATCTATACATAAATGCATAGAATTTCCCTCTGTAATTGTGGTTGTATTTACAATTATGATTATAAAATAAATCACTATCTTCTTTGGGTAACAGGTAGGCTATAAAAATATCTCTAGGATACACAAGGAGATCTCATGATGGTAAAATGGCTGTTTTGGGAAACTTTAGCATTAAGAGAAGGCCGAGGGAAGACCTCATTGCTCTCTACAGGTCCCTGAAAAGAGGTTGGAGTGAGGTAGGGGGAGGGTGGGTTGGTCTCTGCTTCCTAGCATCAAGTTGTGGAACAAAAGGAAACAGCCTGAAATT
>VWYK01093476.1:0-21539 GCA_013399775.1 Semnornis frantzii
GTTCTAGATTCCCTGTTTCCCCCCCTGTGTAATACTCTCCATCACAGTGCAAAGAACCTATTATTATTAAAAATTATGGTCTATGGTGAGATTGATAAATATCAAAATTAACAAACTATATTAATTTTTTAATAGATCCCACCCATACCATTACAAACTGATGTACCTTGATGCTCTCNCATACCATTACAAACTGATGTACCTTGATGCTCTCTCATGCAATTCCTTCCCAAGCATCAGCAGCAGGTCTGTGGTAAAGGGTGTTTATTTTTCTGCTCTTCTCCTTATTTTTATGTATGGGCTCAGCATTAGGAGATAAAACCCCAATAATCTAAATACCTCGTTTTCCACACTGAGTAAACTTTATCCTGATGCGCAGCTCAGACTTGGCTATTATTAGGCTGCTGTTTCAGTCCTCAGAAAATAAAGAACATTTCCTGGATTAGCTCTGCTGGAGAACATACAATATTCTCAAAAGGCTTTTGCACACCGGTGCAGTATCCTCACACTTCGTAATCATAGGGAAGAACAGTTAATAGTTTTTTTTTTTCTCTGTGTGTTGACGTCGAACTATTTACAAGTAATTGTTACCTCTTGGCATTGGGCGTTAAAGACAACCTACCTGGCCATCTAAAAGTTAAATTATTTCAAGGAGAGTAAAGTTCCTGGATGCCTGAATTCCTACTGCAGAGTAAACAAGGGCACGCAACTTCACAAGAATTTCCTAAGAAAAGCAGCTGTCTATGCAAACTCCACTTAAATCATCTCCTGTTATGATGCCATTGTTCTAGCCAATTATTTATAGGATTAAAGACAAAGAATGTTGACTATTAATAGCATCTTTACACGTCATTAGATCAAGCTGCAGGGCCACAGCAACCAATGGGGTTTTCTCAATTGGCCCTTCCAGTTATAGGTGTAAGTTTATGAAGAGAAGTTCCCAGTTTAGGAAACTCAGATGGTTAAGTAGTTGGAAATCATTGAGGCAAGTATACAAGATGCTACAGATGAAGATTGATGAAGTTTTAAGTGAAAACAGAAGTTTAATTTTTAACACCTTAAGGGTATCATAGCTAGGATCACAGAGGGATCCATGAGTTCTGATTATCAACAAGAGCACCTGCAGGTCATCTGGGGTCTTCATGCAAATTACCATAAAGTGCAGTCACTTTCAAGCAAGTTGCACTAAACTACACAGATTTCTCATTTCATGTTATTCAAAAGAGATAACGAAAACGAGTTCAAAACCAAACATTTCAAACAATGCTTGTTGCTTTAAATCCACTGTTTACGGAAACACAAGTCTCCACCAAGTGTTTATTGTACCAGAAAAAAAAAAATTAAAAAAAACTATAACCAAACTGGTTTAAGTTTGGTTTTTTTTCCAGTATCCTGTTTAAAAGATTTGAATACTATAAAGTGTACAATGACAGGGGTACGGCATACACCACTTCATCTTCCTTACATCAGCTACAGAGTGAAAAGCAAGACAGACAGTACCACTGCCCTGTGATACCCAGCTACTAACTGAAGCAAAAATAGAGGGACAAAGGAAGACGTGTTAATTCTGGTTCTATTACAATTCTTTCCATTACAATTCCCTTTGCCAAAATAAGTACTCACTACAAGGGTGTTTTTAAATGGCCATGAAAATACTTCAGCTACAACTGCCACACAAGTGAGCCTCAACTCACTCCCACGGTAATTTTGACTAACACTACAGTCAAGATACTAACAGCATTTCAGAGAATGGTTCCATAATGCCACTTGTTGATGACATGAAACTGGGAGAGGTGGTTGACACCCTGCATTACCATCCAATGAGATCTGGGCAAAGGCAAACCTTATAGAGTTCAATAAGGCCAAGTGCTGACTACTGCATCTGAGGAGGACTAAACTCAGGCACCACTACAGGAGTCACCCTGCTGGAAAGCAGATCCATGGAGAGACCTTGGGGTTCTACGCTGAAGTATCCAGAGGGCTAGGGCTCTAGAAGGAAGAGGAGGGGGCAAGAGAGCTGGTTAATATTCAAATATTACCTCCTCCAGGATCAATGAAAATTTATTCCCTTGAAGGAGGCAGAAGGCCTTCATGGACAAGCAAGGAGTTCTTATAAAAAAAATCATGAAGGTTTACGATATGTGGAAAAAAGGTCAATTGGGAGGATTATAGAAATACTGCCAGAGAACGCGGAGATGCAACAAGAAAGGACAAGGCCCTCTTGAGGCTGAGTCTTGCCAGCCAGGTGAAAGAAAACAAGAAGAGATTTCTCAAATACATCAATAACAAAAGATGAGGAAAGGTGGGTCCACTAATGAACAATATGGGAGATACGTTAACTGAAGATGCAGAGAGGGCAGAGTTGATGAATGCCTTCTTTGCCTCCGTCTTTATTCCAAAGACCAGCCCTCAGGAACCCCAGTCTCTGGGAGCAATGGAGCAGAACTGGAGAGAAGAGGATGCTCCACTAGTCAATCAGGACTGGGTTAGAGATTACTTGGACCAACAGAAAACACAGATCCACAGGCCCAAATGAGGTGCATCTACACATGCTGGGAGAACTGGCTGATACTGTTGCTGAGTCTGTCCATCATTTTAGAAAAATCACAGAAAGCATGTGAGGTGCCTGACAACTGGATGGAAGGCAGTGTCACTCCAGTCTTCAAAAAAGGCAAGAAGAAAGACCAAGGCAACTACAGACCAGTCAGCCTCAACTCCATCTCAAGAAAGATGATAGAGCAGATCATTCTGGAAGTCATCTCTCATCACATAGAAGAAAAAAGGGTTATCAGCAGTAGGCAACATGGATTTACCAAGGGACTTTGCTTAACTAATGTTATAGCCTTCTATGAAACCATGACTAAATGGGTATACAAAGGAAGAGCTGTGCATGTTGTATACCTTGACTTCAGCAAGGCTTTTGATACTGTCTCCCACAGCATCCTCATAAGAAAGCTCAGATGTGGCACAGACAGTGGGTCTGTAAGGTGGATTGAAAACTGGATCAGAGTTCAGAAGGTTGTCATCAGTGGCAGAGTCAAGTTGGAGGCCCGTAGCCAGTGGTGTTCCCCAGGGATCATTACTGGATCCAGTTTTGTTCGTTATGTTTATAAACTACCTGAATGAGGGGGTTGAGTGTAACCTCAGCAAGTTTGCTGATGATATGAAACTGGGGGAGTGGCTGACACCCCCATCAGGTTATGCAGCCATCTGACGAGATGTAGATAGGATGGAGTGCTGGATGAAGGTTAACCACATGAAGTTCAAGAAAGACAAGTGCAGGGTCCTGCATCTGGAGAGGAATAACAATAGACAGCAGGACAGGTTGGGAGCTGCCCTGCTGGAAAGCAGCTCTGTGGAGCAAGACCTTGGAGTCCTGGTGGACAGCGAGGTCTCCATGGGACAGCAAGGTGCCCTTGTGGCCAAGAGAGCCAATGGCATCCTGGGGTGCATCAAGAGAAGTGTGTCCAGCAGGTCTAGGGAGGCACTTCACTTCTACTCTGCCCTATTGAGATCACAGCTGGAATACCGTGTCCAATTTTGGGCATCGCAGTTCAAGAGAGCCATAAGAATGACTGGAGGACTTGAGCAGCTCCCCTACAGAGAGAGACTGAGAGACCTGGGGCTATTTAGTCTGGAGAAGACTGAGAGGAGATTTCATCAATGCCTATAAGTGTCTGAGGGGTGGGTGACAAGTGGACAAGGCCAATCCCTTTTCAGTGGTCCACAGCAATAAGACAAGGAGCAACAGGTACAATCTTGAACATAGGAGGTTTCATCTCAGCACAAAGAGAAACTTCTTTACAGTGAGGGTGATGGAGCACTCAACAGGCTGCACGGAGAGGTTATGAAGTCTCCTTCTCTGGAGACTTAAAGCCTATCTGGACACAATCCTGTCATACTACTGTAGTCAATCCTGCTTTGGCAGGGGAGTTGGACTCAATCTTTGAAGGTCCCTTCCAACCTCTGATGTTCTGTGATTCTAGCAAATGGCAAGATATTCATGGAGCAGCAATGTGTCCTTGTGGCCAAGAGGGCAAATGGTATCCTGGGGCACATCAAGAAAAACGTGTCCAGCAGGTCTAGAGAGGTTCTTCTCCTCCTCTACTCTGCCCTGGTGAGACCACACCTGGAGTACTGTGTCCAGTTATGGCCTCCCCAGTTCATGAGAGACAGGGATCTACTGGAGAGAGTCCAATGGAGAGCTACAAGGATGACTGGGGTACCTGAACATCCCTCCCATCAAGAAAGACAAAAAACTGGGACTATTTAGTCTTGAGATGGTTGAGAAGGGATCTCATTAAGGTCTGTAAATATCCGAGGGGTGGATGTCAGGTTATGATCTCTTCTCAGTGGTGCCCCGTGACAGGGAAGGAACCTCAGGTTCAAGCTGGAACATAGTGGGCTCCACCTCAACTTCTTTACAGTGGGGGTGACAGAGCACTGGCACGGGCTACCTAGAGAGGCTATGGAATCTCTTCTGGAGATTTTCAAAACCAGCCTGGATGCATTGCTGTGCAGCCTGCCCTAGGTGATCCTGCTTTGGCAGAAGGGTTGGACTAGATGATCTCTAGAGGTCCTACTGAAAGTCCATCATCCACATGAGTGCCACTGTCTCTTCAGAGCAGGGACAGTATCATCTATTTTGTTATAAGTAAACAAAAAAAAAAGAAAAAAGACACATAGCTCAACTTCAAATAAACTTCTCATTACTTACACCAAGTTTAACAAGAGAACAAGGATTTCTCAGAAAGAAGATGGATGCATGTACCTATCACAGACCAGAAATCCAGTGGTTTACCATGAGAACAATTAAATCCTCTGAAGAACACAGATAAGCTGTTTGGCTTCTGATCATAAACTAAGTTCACAGATGAAAGAGACACACCACAAGTGCCACAAAGATTAACTGTGCCCCGAAGGCTGGTTGGTCTCTGCCCCAAGCATATCAACAGACCAAATCACATGAATTCCACTGGCTTGCAGAATTAGCATCAGGTGAGGAGTAAATACCTCCCTGTGTTGAAGTCAGGTGGCCACAACGATGAACTTCAACTAGTCACAGAGCATCTCTGATGACTTGCAATACCCACATTTCAGAATCACAACTATAATAAATCACAAATACATTTAACAGCAAGTCTTAGAATAACTGTAGAACAATCTCAGATACAAACATACATAGATGCAGCAGTTACAGTCACCAATTTAAATTATTTTAATATATTTAATTTCAAAGGAAGAAACAATCTAACCAACTGCTAATACATGTTAGCTCAATATGACTTTAAAGAGAAGTATCAAAATTTTGGCAGTATTTATAACAAAAAAAAAAAAATACTAAAAAGCCTGGGTCTGAAAAAAAACCAACCAAACAATTTGATCATGAAATAACAGAAATTTGAGTTCTGGCAGTATCACAATACAGAAAAAAAAAAAAATAATTACACCCAAATGTATTCAAAGGCAGGAGGTCTGAAGAGCCATGCGAATCCTATCATTATGCAGGCATTATCCAATTTAGTTTTGGGAAATTGCACAAATCATTAAGATTCCCTTTCAATGATTTGTACAGATGGAATTTTCCTGCTTTCCCCACAATTAAACAAATTAAGCAGTATTTAGATTAGCAACTTTATTACTGAGGAACAATATATTTATTAGCTAAATTAATCTGTAAAGAATGGAGAAGAGATGCTACTGATCTCTTTCAGCATCTACTCCTAACACATTACCTTGTGTGACAAGCCTCTGACATAAGAGTTTATAGTCTGTAAAATAAAGACAAATTGATGCATTAGATTTGTTCATTTCCAAAGAAGGAAAAAGAACACAGATGTTTATTAGAGGGTTCATTATAGCTCTTGATCAATACAGATTTCAGCTCTCTCCTTTCAGGTTTTTGTCACTGACTAGTCATATACACAGGAAAATTTTCATATGTGATGATAAAATCTTTACAAGAAAACATGGGTTTAAAAACACTAGATGTTCCTACTCTTGCTCTTTAATAGTATTTCTCAAGCTGAAGGCATGGATACATAAAGACTTGGATGAAGACAAAGAAAGAAGCAATCTTTCTTCCATCACTATCACATACATTTTTCTACTTCCTCCAAATCTTGCTTGTTGCTTTCAGATCTGCAGCTACAACCTGCTTTTGAAGGCCTCACACATGTTCTTTTCATCTGCTTGACTTGGCATTTATCACACACAAAAGGCCAAAAGAAAGGCAGTAAGAGAGTTCAAGAAAAATTGTCACAAATCAGTATGAAGTGGATAAGCAGCAGGAATTCAACACTGGACCAATAGCATCTGGTAGCCTGAAAACATTTAATTGGCAGCAGAAAACTTCACATTTATCTCAGTGTTGTGTCTTTAAGACATGTTAATTAACATATTCTTCCTAGCTGATGAAGTTGATGACATGATTGTCCTGTTCATTAAGAAGCTGCACGTTTACAGCACATTTCTAAGGCAGAGTAAGCCTTCAAGCAAAACCATGGAGGGTCAAACTGGTATTTCTAGCACTTCTACATGAAAGGAGGAGAAGGAGGAAGGGTAGAAAGTAGGATAAAAATTGAAGTGTTGCTTTCTGACGTAAAATGAAAGAATTAATGGAGACAAACCCACTAAAAACCATGGGGAAGAGGAGGAATTCACAGACATCTCTAATTTTAAATCTGACAGCTACAGCTAGTACACTTGAAAGAAAAATATTCTATTGAGATAATCTGATTTTCCTCAGACCATGAATATTAATAAGCTTATTATTTTATTGCCATTTTAATAGTTATTGCTGATGGAAATTACCATTTCAAAAAGCCATCCACCAAACGTGTCATAGAGATGTAGTCCAGTGATCTCTCCACTAGCTGTACCCCACTTTTCTAGTCTTAAACAATAAAACACACTACACAGTGTTTTCAAACAACAGTAAATTCTATTTTAGATCATTCAACAAGGGGAAAAAATAAAAATTGAACCCACCACACAAAAGCATACTCAACCACCCTACTTAGAATGGGTCTCACCAGTTTTCTTTAATAGTTTTTTTCTTTTGTTTCTAATGCAGCTTTATACTTAGCTTTCCTCCTACTTCATGCAACAGCGTATTTGAATACCTCAGAACAAGTTACCTTTAAGTTGCTTTACACTTTCTAGCCATCAAAAAAACCCCTGTAACTTCTCCCTTGCTTACAAAATATCTAAAACTCAATGGACATTTTCACATAGAACTATGTATTGCTAATTTTTGTATCTTAGCTTCAGTGTTACTATAGTAACATGCCAGCTCAAGAAAGGCTGATTTCATTCAAAACATTAACAGAAAACAAAGAAACATAAAACTTAGGCAAAGCAAGACATGCCTCAAGTTGTAGGTTAACTGAGATCTGCCCTTTGTTATTCTAATACCTTTTTAGCACACAAAGGCTAAAAAGGTACAGGCACCTGGTGAGACCACACCTGGAGTATTGTGTCCAGTTATGGCCTCCCCAGTTCATGAGAGACAGGGATCTACTGGAGAGAGTCCAATGGAGAGCTACAAGGATGACTGGGGTACCTGAACATCCCTCCCATCAACAAAGACAGAAAACTGGGACTATTTAATTGGCAGCAGTCCCGACTGGGACTAGTCGGATCAGAGTCACCAAGCAGTTGGGTGTAGCAAAAGGGACACTGAAACATGCAAAGCCGCCAAGCTTCCTCAAAATCCGGTGGCAAGCAGCAATGTTGCCTCCCCCCGCCCCGAATTCTAAAGGCATGGGTCTCCAGAGTTGTGCCTATATGCCTTCTGCTAGTAGCCAGGCTCCCAAAATCCTCATCCTTCCCATTTTGGGCACTGGAGGAAAAAAGAAAAAACACCTTCACAATACACCAATCTGAAAGTTATACTAGAAAAATGCATCACAAACTATTGAAATAACACAAGATGCACCTGCAGGTTACTTATAAATCGCATTTTCCCAGTTATAGATCTAGTTTAAGATTGTCTTTTCACATGCAAACTGCCAAAGCTTATTTCTCTTCTGAGTTGCAAAGTTTGAGACTTTTGGCCTTAGCCTTTTATATTCCAATGACACTCATTGCTAACCCACCTGTAGATTAGCTGTGGTTGAAGGACTTTACACTTTTCTAGCAACTTTGTACCAGTCAGCAGGAGAAACCACTGACCAGAAGGGTTAAATGCTGTCCTCCACCTACAAGGGTGCTCTTGTTAATGGTGATCTCTAAGAGGTTTGGTGAATGGACAAGAGAATTTTCACTGCTGCAAGTTTCCTTAAGAATGGTTAGGAAGAAGAAACTGGAAAAAAGGCAAAAATGAACAGCAGTTCTTCACTGTCTCAGGTGTGGTTTGTAGGTTTTCATCTCATAGGGCAAAATTCCCAACATAATTCAAAACTACCCCGAGGGCAACATCGTTATGTTAGGTGGAAGCTGTGTGGTTTTATCCTGGAAAGCAAGACAAGGAGTATAGTATATTTCTATCAAATTTGGCAGGAGTACACTTGCACACACTTCTGGTTAACAGAAGAAATAAGAGCTTGATTTTAGAAACTTCTATACTAGCTGAATTACAGAAGCAGGCCCACCATGCTAGACATGTACATGATCATGACAATAAAAAAAAACAAAATAAAACCATCCCTTCTTGAATTCACTTAGAAAATGGGAACACAAAACAGGGAAAAAACACTAGCTTTATTATACCAAATAACTGGTCAGTCTCCTCTCTGTTATGTCACTCTAATGGTAATTGCAATACAAAAATAATTGCATTCTACCTTTTGTAGCATGTTATGGTACAAATGTTATGATACATTATGATGATTTCCTCTACAGCTTTACTGACCATTTAGGAAGAGAAAGGGTCTGGCACCTCAAAGAAACTTTGAAGACCAACAAGGACGTATTTTAGTATATAGAAGGTACAAATCAAAGTCACCAATGTATTCAAGGACAAATATTTTTCCCAAGTCATGCTCCATTCTATCCTTAAAATTCACACAACTTCTCTGTACCAGTGTGCATACAGAGCAGCACACAGAAAACTCCACAACATAAAAATCTGAGCATATATTTTGCTTTAGAAATTGTATCAGATAAAAATTACACACTCTAGAGAGTAAGCAGAATCAGGTTTAGATCACTCCATTTAACCACCACCCTCTGCAGCTAGAGCCGGTATGGTGAGGCTGAACTCACCGTGTTTGTGTGCTCCTAGTACAGTCCTAATAGCATAGCAAAAAAAAAAAGTGTCCAAGAGTGTTTTACTGCTGTCCTCTCACTTGTTTCCTTCTCCAGCAAATATTTATATTAGCTCTGAAGAAGGTAGGCTGCTGATACACAGCAAAGACTTGCAATTTATCTAATTATGTCACAGTCTCTTGTAAAAATGACCTTGAATACTCCTAATAGTAGCTACAAAGATTAGCTATCTTGAAAGTGTTTTCAAAACAATACATTACAATGGGCCATTAAACAGTCCACGGATTTGCTGTTGTTACACTGACCAAAACCAGCAACATTGCTTTAGTTTAATTATGAAGAGAATGGAATATTTTTTAAATTTCTAGATTGTGAACTACAATTGTCTGATTATATCTTGAATGCCTGTAACTCCAGAGAGAGGGAACTACCCCAGACACCTGCCTATCCATGTAAGTCACCCTGACACAGGTGGAAAGCATCAGCTTTGCCAATTTCACATGAAAACTGAAAGTGAACCAATTTGAACTAAGAAATATTTTGAGTTTTAATACTAATTGCTGGATGGAAAACTAAAAAATGCTCAATGTTTAAAACAGATACTTAATGTGCTCGAAACTAAGTACTCCAGACCAAAATATTCACTACTAGACAATGCTTTTAACAAAACATTTTTTCCTAATAATTTCAAGTACTTAAGACATAGTCTCCAAGAGTCCAACTTATCAATAGATGAGCATTACATGTTATACCACCTTGTCTTTGGAAATCCTAGATTTCCTTCCAAATGGGTTGCAAGGGACCTTTAAAGATCATCTAGTCCACCCTCCCCACAATAACGCATGTAGATATTCAACTACATTAGGTTGCTCAGAGACCCATCAAGCCTCCCAGAGACAAATGTCCTCACTTCTGAGCTCTGAACTAATCATCACTGATTAAATGCAGTAATTCTGCCACTACTTCTCAGCGACACTATCTAATAATTCTCAAAGTTTCCTCTAATTCAAGAAGTATTTCAGGAATTACTGTGTTCTTTGCTTTATCAGGAGTAGAAAAATCACCTTTCAAAATCAACTTTTATCATTATTTTTCAAATAGTATTTGGTTGATCCTATTTCATCCATTCTGTTCTGCTGGAACCTTTCAGAGAACCTGTCTAGAAAAACAAAACACTATTAACCCATTAAAGTCTCTTCTCTCAAGTCTGTTCCAAGCTGTTATCATCTGTCTTCTAAACAGTAGAATTTAAAAAAATCTCAACACACTGCTACAAAGAGCTACCAGGACAAAAAAAAACCTTAATGAAAGGAAACAGTACTACTCATCAAGTTCTCTCACATATGCAAATAAGATGCATTGTGAAACTCCAACAAACTAAACTCAAGTTTAGGAAGCCTGTGTTATCATTCCAGGTGATTTTTTTTGATTAAGTCTCAAGTATCATGCCCACTCATAGCATGACATCAAATATTATCAAAATCCTGCATCTTCTAAACAATATACCATTTACAATACACCAACAGTAAACAATATACCAGTGACAACAGCAATGAAGATAAGACAGCGCCATCACTGTAATAATGCACATTGTTGTGTTAATTTTCATTGTTTTAATGGCCTCAAGTTAGCTTCTGTATTTTGAACTAATCAGAAACAGAGCCAAGACACAACTGCAGTCCGCATGCAGCACATTAGTCATGCTGGGTCTGCTCCTGAATTAGATCTTGCGTGAAAGCAAACATTACCAACTGGCAGCCCTACCACTGCTCACCTTTCACTACAATAGTTTTGAACTCCAGAGTATCTCAGCATTAAGGGGTGACCACTTCAGACAAGCTCCACACGACGGCTATGGCTAACTGCAGCCACCCTGGAGGCACACGTAAGACGCGAGGCTGACATTTTAGTCTGCCACACCTACAGCAGCCAGTACGCCTTTCGTTGTTAACACACATACTCCAGTAGTTTACATTCGCTCTTGGGGCTTAAGGTTCATTGTCTGAAGCCGGAAAGCGGCGCTGGCCGCTTTGCCAGGCCGGCAGAGACGCCCATCCCCTCACTTTTCGCCAGTCTCCGTGAGGCGGGTTTAGGAAATGGAGCAGCGCTGCTCCTTCGTTCCTCAACCTCGCCTCTCCCTGCGAGGTGATTTGTTTGAAATGAGTAAGATTAAAAGCATCGGTATGTCCCTCCTCCCCCGCGCTCCCACGGCCGCAGAGGCTATACGCCGCAGAGCGACCTGCCCGCCGCCCAGCCCGCTGGGTCGGACTGCCCTGCGGGTAATCGTGTCTGAGACAATGCGGCGAGGCATTCGAGGCAGATTTCGGGTCCGGAGCCGCCAGACCCGAGTAGGCCCCCTAAAGGGGTGGCAGCGGCCGTTACATCGTCTCTCTCTCGCGTACCCCCCCGCGCCGAGGCTGTTGCCAGGCGGCGGCCTCGCCCCCGGGCGGCCCATGTGCGAGGCGGCGGCCGGGGCAGCGTTTCCCCCCTCTCGCTATTAGCATAACAGAACAAGAAGCAGTACGAACAGAAAAGAAACTAAAAATAATAGACCAGGAGGAAGGGGAGTCTGTTTTTCTCCACACCATCTACGGCGAGGCTACGAGAAGTCGGGCCGCGCCCCAGCTGAGGGGAGGGAGCGATGCCGCAGTTGGCGGCCGAGGGCCGGCAGACAAAGAGAACCCTCCCAACGGGACAGCGAGAAGCGAGAACCGGAGCCATTCCAGAAAAAGCGCCTGACGGCGCGAACTGCTACCCCTCCCTCCCCGGCGGCGCTCACCAGCCGATCCGGAGGACGACCCTCTTTTCCGAGGGGCAACGGCGGCGGCAGGCTCGGGCGGCTGCGGCTGAGAGGGCCGGACGGGGGCCAAGGGCTGCTCCTGCGCGGGGGACGGTGTGGTGGCCGAGGAGGAGGAGGACACGGCTCCTGGGGGGCTCCAGCCGGACTGCGGTGGTTCCGGAGCGGCAGGGCGCGGCAGCTCGGCGGGGCCACCGAGGTCCAGTAGCTGCGGCGGCCGTTCCTGCAGGGCTGCAGTGGGGGCGGGAGCCGTGGCAGGTTTCCTCTCCATCACCTCCAGCTGCTCGTCGAAGTCTTCGTCCTCCTCTTCCTCCTCTTCTTCTTCCTCCTTCTCGTCGTCGAGCACGAACTGATAGTTAAACTGGGGTTGCTGCGGTCGCGCCGGCCCGGAGGAGGAGGAGACCAGGAGTGACTGGTCCAGCTCGTCCATGGTGCCTAGAGGTGACGGAACAATGAGTGCGCGGCGCTAGGGCTGTGCCTCTGCCGGCTGCGGGGGGAGGGGGGGGGGAGCAGGGCGGACTGCGCTGCCGCTGCGGGGCCCAGACTCCACGCCCTGTTGAGTCACCGATGGTGGAAGCGGTGAGGCGTGCGCTTGCCGCCCCGCCTGGCTACATCGCTGAGCGACGGTGGCCACAGCCATTGAGAAGGACAGAGGACTGCGGGACAGCCAATGATGGGCGCCGCTGGGCGCGGCTGCTCATGAATATGCAGCATAGGGGCGGGGCGCGGCGATGGCGAAGACGGGCTGGAGAAGTCGAATAAAGTTCAGCCCCGAGAATGTAGGTGGGGTTGGACTGACCGCCGAAGCTGGGGCGGACCCCACCTGCGTGCTCGTCCAGGGCCCCGCAGCGGAGGCGGTCCTGCAGGCAGCCTCTCTTATTAATGGGGCGGGGTAGAGGGGGAGTCTCTTCTCCATCCTTCCGTGGGCCGGGAGTAGGCAGCAGCGTGACAGACATTTTGTGAGTCCGTGTCGTGATTCATCACTTTCTTCTTTCAGAGGCAGTGTTACTTTTTTTTTTTTTTTTTTTTTTAATCATCTTTGCTAGAGCTCTTCAATACCAAAGAACANTTTTTTTTAAACAGCAGCCAGAAACCCTTTGATCTTTCGTAAAGAAGGGAGGACTATCTTGGGGCTCCTCAGAGACCCGCGCTGAAAAGCACTGATCATCTCTTTCACCCTGGATGTGACTAGTGTGTCCCACGGCACCTCGGGTGGGTCTGCATGTGGGGCCAGGAGCGGGAGAGGTCCTTCCTCATCCCGCCCGTTCTCTTGGGGCATCGCGCAGAGAGGAACATCACCCCCGCGGTGAGGAGCGGAGCCAGGCAGTGGCTTCTTCCAAGGGGAACGAAAGTTCTAACCAAAACACGATGCAAAAAAAACCCTTGCCATGTCTGGAAAAAAACATAAAAAATGAAGAGACAACCTTGTTTAGCCACTAGTATCAGCTTTAAGTCAGCAATCTGAACAGATCTAGCCATCTCTTTAAAATCTGAATTACGCAACTTGTATGGGAAGAAATGGCAGCTTGTTCACAAAGGAAAATTTTGGTGTCTAGCTCTGTGTTAGGCTCTGGTGTGGTCTCTTTCTGCTCAGAGATGGAACCTTGGTCAAAGCCATGAAGGTAACACTTTTAACTAAAAGGGAATATGTTTGGATGCAATTTCCACCCATGCGGCTACCATAATTAGACTGAAAGGACTTAAAATTCTATATTTAATAATATTCCAACATTCGTATGGATTTTTAACCCACAGATTATTTATGTTCACACGTACCTGAATAGAGAAAGCAGTTTGTGGAAACATCCAGAGTAAGCAAACTGCAAATTCAGTGAGACACAAGGACTTAAGAAACAGCTCTCCTGTTACTTCCACGTGGAAAGCAGTGTAGGCAGAGATTGATATTCAGGTGAGCAGACCCATTTATCAGAAGGACTGACACCCTGTGATGCACTAGGAGAGGTTCCAAATGGGCTCTGCTTAGCATACCTGAATGCGTGGAGGCAGTGAGGGGGCAGTTATGTTTCAAACTGCAGAGGGAAAATCTCTATCATCAAACCCGGGGCAGATCTCCAGCATTCAGACCCTTTCTGAAAAACAGGATGGCAGCACATGCATGGAAAGACTGTGGGGTGCCAGCAATAAGTCCTCTCTTGTCACAGAAATACATCATCATCATCTTTGCATGAGCTGTCTGAATCCAAATATTTGAGCATGGGCTAGGTTGTTGCTGCTGGTTTGTCTTGGGAAGGCTAAATAAACTATCTAGTTTTCTAAATAAGATACTTCCTTCCTAATTTCCAGTCTTAATTTGATCAAGGCCAATGTACATCCTTTTCTCATTTTTACCATCAATTTAAATTGTTACTTTCTTTGAATTTTATTTTTTTCAGCCCGCTTAAAATAATATACTTTCTCCAGCCCTTGCTTTCTTAAGCTAAAGCTTAAGAAATCCATTATCACATTTCTCCTTGCTCCTCCAAGCAGCTTTTCCCTGCACCCAATCCCAGCTCAGCTGAGGCACAGGAAGTTCCAGAACAGACTTTTTTTTTTTTTTTCCCCAAGAATGCACAGACACTAATATTCTGTATCTCCACCAGAAATGACTAGAAAGAATATTAAAAGTATTTTGATAAATACGGTGAATGGCAACACTGTTATCCTGATGGAGATTAAAAAATTCCCAGCAGGTGAATAAGCACTGAACTGTCCATGTGGTCTTTAGACTTCACTCTTTTGCTTTCATATATTGCACTGCTTAGGACAGTATAACTCAATGGTCAGTGTGGTCAGCCTAGGTATTTTCACATCTATTGGTGAATCAAGCAAATGGTATTTCATTAACATGTAAGACAACAAGGTACTTTTAAAAATGTGTAAAATTCTGTATACAGACACAACACTAAAACTTACTTTAGCATAGCTAACTGCAGTGATTATTGGTCATCTGCAAGTAGGAAAAATCTATATATAATTAAGCTGATTTTATCAAAATGCTTGAAAGACTCCATCATTAGTTAATGTCAAGTGAAAGGTGTGTGGGTTTTGGGGTTGTTTGGTTTGTTTTTTTTAGAAAAAGGAACTGACTTAAGATCTTGAAGGGAAACAGGAAGGGAGTTCCAGATATCTGGAGTAAATCAAATTTACAAGCCAAAGGAAATTAAAGCTTTCCAGTACTGAAACTACATTGCAAAACACCCTTTCTTTTATCTCTTCAGAAAAATGTTAAAATTCTTAGGTGGAGATTGTCAATGACTAAGAGTATTTTGCAGATATTTAGCAAATTAGACGTTTTCACGTACCAAACTTCAGAAGAAAAGCATTCAGTATGTGAAACACCAGTTGGTGAATTTCTGAATTTCCACAGCAGTGCTGACAATGGCTGTGCACTGGCTGGATTTTTTTTCTGTCCATTGTGACCCGCTTGATCTCACACAGAAGTAATATGACATCACAGCATATCATAGACTAGGAAAATAATCATGTTGGGACAAATAGAGTATTATCGCTTCACAGTGGGATCAAACAGAAAAAAAAACAGTATTTGGTCTCAAGTAGCAAATCAAAAAGATGGAGTTAAAATTGCAAGAATAGTTGGATTTTTGTCCCTCCTTTTAAGCTCCAAGTACAGTCCTCCAGGTATCAAGCATCATGTCTTTATTTCTGGAAGGATAAAACTCTGTGATTCTCTTCAGATTATGCCTGTGCTGCAGTGCCTTGGGCATCAAGTGCATTTATCTAGCATGTTTGTCCCCATATGAACACTCACTCTACTTCTTTTCCAGATCAGTAGAGGGATATTATGACAAAATCTCTGCTTTGTTTATTCACACAAATGCAGCATATCACAGAATCACAGAATGTCAGGGGCTGGAAGTGACCTCAAAAGATCATTCCAGTCCAACCCCCCTGCCAGAGCAAGATCACCTATACCACATCACACAGGAATGCATCCAGGCAGGCTTTAAATATCTCCACAGAGGGAGACTCCACAACCTCCCCGGGCAGTCTGTTCCAGTGTTCTGTCACCCTCACGGCGAAAAAATTCCTTCTCATGTTTATATGACACCTCCTATGCCTCAGCTTCCATTCATTGCCCCTTGTCCTGTTGTCTGGCATCACCAAGAAGAGCCTGGCTTTATCCTCCTGGCACTCATCCTTTACATATTTATAAACATTGATGAGGTCACCCCTCAGTTTCCTCTTCTCCAAGCTAAAGAGCCCCAGCTCCCGCAGTCTCTTCTCATGTTGCATTCCCTTAATCATCTTTGTGGCTCTGTGCTGGACTCTCTCAAGCAGTTCTATGTCCTTCTTGAACTGGGTGGGGGGGCAGAATTGGACACAGTACTCCAGATGCAGCCTTACCAGGGCAGAGTAGAGGGGCAGGAGAACCTATCTCAACCTACTAGCCACAGCCCTTCTAATACACCCCTACTGGCCCTCCTGGCCACAAGAGCACATTGCTGGCTCATGGTCAACCTCCCATCAGCTGGGACCCCCAGATCCTTTTCCTTTTTACTGCCTTCCAACAGGTCAGTCCCCAATCTATACTGATACCTGGGGTTGTTCTTTCCCAAGTGGACTTTCCCTTGTTGAATTTAATTAAATTTCTTCCAGCCCAACAAGACCAAGTCTGCCCTGGCCAGAACAAGTGTTAAAATCAGTAGTACAGAGGGATTACCATCTCTTGATGGTAACCAAGTAGAGGTACAGCTTCCCCTCATCAGGCTCTCTGAGGCCTGCTTTCCAGCTGGTTCCTCTGACATAATTAACATTTTATTGACTGTAGCTTTTTAAACCTTTTATGTTCTCTAGTGTTTCAGGCACTTCCTATTCTGAAATTGTTTCTAACACCCCATATGCTGACTTGGAGCAAATTTTTCAACTTACATTTTATGGCCCAAACATCATCTTGATCAATCAAACTAGTCCATTTCTACAATAAATGTCCTAATAACCATGTCATTGTACAGTGCCCTGATTCGCATCTGTCACAAAACAATCTTTAAAACTTCCTTCAGCTAGCCTGCTAGATGCAAGCCAGTTCACCTATATAAATAAGACTGATTAAGGACAGCTCTAAACTACACCTACTGCCATGAGTACTAAGTTGCCGTTAGCTGTACCTTTAAATTCCTGCATCCAGGTAATTTTTTCCTAGGCCACAACTTGGTCCATTTAGGGTTTCATTCAAAGGAACCAAGGCTGATGCATAACATTAAAAATCATGTTACAAACTGAACAAGAATCTGTTTGCTTATCACTAAAATATACCAGCATTTGAATCAAAGCAATGACAGTGCTCTTCAGCAGATCAGGTGATGAAATAAGAATTTACCTCACTAAAACTGCACAAGAATCCACTGTCAGCTGGATTTTAGTCTGATTATTCTTTGTCTTGGGAAAAAAAAAAAAACATTTGGTCTTAAAAGACAATACACAGTTAAGATGCCATTTTTATGACTTACTGACATAGAGGACCCTTAGCAGTGGGGTCCTTCCACACCCAAAGAATATGTTGTTTACACTGAAGAGAAATGAGACTTCTGTGGAACAACCTCCAGCATTTCCTGTAGGACTTCCATGTTCCTGGAGAACCTCCTATCTAAGCACTGACCCCAAAGAAGCCTGCTTAATTTTCAGGACTAACAAGTTCCCAACAAGCAGATAGAGTGGATTTAATATAATTTTTTTCCTTGAAGCGCTTTCGTCTCTGTGCAGTCAGTGGAGTGAGGGTTGGACACTCTGAGGGAGCATGCGGTCAGTCAAAAAAGTTAAGTGAAAATAAAGACTGAAGACTTATCTTTCATTATTAAAATTATGCAATACATTAATAACAAAAATGAACCAAATGTATGCATTCATATGTTAATAATGGCATACTAGAAAAACAAATCCATGGGACTGTGTCAGAATTATGTACACTAACTGATTTTTAATACCGCTTTCTAAATTCATAAGTTCACTGTAGAAAATTTAAATATATGAGAATGGGAACTTCTGAGACTCCAGGAGCATTCCTAAAACTTTCTATGTAATCAGAATTAATGACAGTTTTCAAATTACCAGAAGTAATTCCCCACACTGGATTTAATATTAGAATCATAGAATTGTTTAGGTTGGAAAAGACCTTTAAGATCATAGAGTTCAACCTTCAACCCAATACTACCAAGTCTGCTGCTAAACTATGTCCCTCAGCACCATATCGATGAATCTCGTATTGCTACTTTTCAGCCACTCACCCTTTTGAAAAATACAATTAAATTATTCACTTACCAGTTTATTAAGCTTTACAAGTTACAGGTGTACTTTTAGAGAATAAAGAGAATTTGGATGGTGTGTTATTTTAATAACACTTTTAAAACTTAAGAATCCATCAGTTATAATAATTTGGAATTTAAATTGGTTCACCTTTTAAAAAGAAAAGTGTGTTTAATTTAAATTAAAAATCCATTTTTTCTCTTTTTTCAGCATGGACATCTAGCTACTTAAAAATGAAACAGCCTGGTAGCTAACATTCAGGGTTATTCCCTTGGCTGCCAAATATGCCTGAGGAGTAAACAGGTTGGTAATAGCAACATTTTCACCATTACTGTGCAGACAAGCTTGATGGCATTGCTCCTGGGATGATAAAACTTAAATATACAGGGCAAATTTGCACTGGAAGCAACAGTACTGATTTTAAATGGTGCCAGCCCACCATCTTCTAGCACTTTGCTCACTGCTGAATAAGTTGTCTCTTGTTTTTATCTGCTTTTATCCAACTATAGCAACTGGAGTCTTCCACTTGAGTTATGGTGGTGTTTTGGAGTCACAGTGCAGTTTTGACTTGCAAAGACAGAAAGGATGGTACACCACCAAGACTGACTACTGCTCTTTGCTTATGAGCATTTAGGGAGCTCTTTTATCTGGATCAGGCAAAGATCAGACAGCAAAAAAACAATTTCAACACAACTAACCTGCTTTATCAGTATCACATCAGGCTGTTCATACAGTGAAGATTTTTATCTCCCTCACCGTTCCCTGCATAAGACACTCCAGCTTCTGAACACTTTGGACAATTTCAGTTAACTATGGCAGTGTCAGAAGATTCAAGAATATTAAAATCCTGATCGTTCTGTAAAATTCGTCAGCTAGCTAAATTACAGAGAGCTGAGAGGTGGCCCATGAAAACTTGGTTGTCACCCATTCCATTTGGAAGCCATCAGTGAGTATGTAGCATTACAAGCACGTTTGTCTTTTACCCAGATGGCAAAACCTAAAAGGAGAACAACAGAGATGTGAGAACAACTTGAGATACTCCAGAATAGAGATGCAAACAATCTAAGACCTGAAGCTACAGGAAACCTGAATTTGCTAGTTTTACTGGTTTTGGAACTGGTTCCTGGCTGTTGTAGATAGATATGTACTTTAGGTGAGTCATGCCAGTGGAACTGTGTTTAAGGTTACCTAGGTGTAGACACAGTTTTGGCAAGGACAGGAAAAAAAGGGAGATAAATCTAGGCTGAATCATCTCTCATCTACCTTCTGGAAAGGAGCAGAAAAAAAAGGAAAATATCTTGAAAAACCAGCACATGAAAAAGAAGCTACATAGGGCAACTATATTCCCCAAAGAAAAGCAAAGTTCTACAGACTTTCTAGGGCACATTTGGCAGGTATCTCTAAGGTATTTTCAAATGCATTTTTTTTTCAGTACCTATATAGTTTTTACTCTTCTCCCTGTAAATTGTAAAAGACTAACATGTTTCAGTAAAAAACTCCCTGAATACCATGTAAAATCTGCTCAAATTATTACTTCAGCAAAGGCTATTGGCTAAGATTAACTGCTTTTATTCTATTAGATAGAATCAGATAACTAAACAATGCACGTTTAAATGTTTGAACCTGGAAGCATCTACAACTTGATGATATCCTCAGCAGAAATGCCTGGGTAAATTGAAAAATAAACCAGTTTGGCTTTAGAGATTGCTAGCTACATGTTATTTGTTTCCTATACTAATCTTACTAGCCTCAGGCTTTAGAAAATAAGTCAGACTTTAGAACTAACAGTCTTTAAGATTCATCCAACAGAATTGTTTCGTCTGATTTATTTTAAATTGTGCATTCTTCCATCATAATGTTGAATGGATCTCTTTGATTGCAACCTTCCTGAAGTTAACACAGATTCATAGAATGGTTTGGGATGGAAGGTACCTTGGGGATTATCTAATTCCAACCTCTTGTCATGGGCAGGCACACTTTCCACTAGACCAGGTTGTTCAAGGCCTTATCCAACCTGGCTTTGAACACCTCCAGGATGGGGCATCCATGACCCCGCTGGGCAACCTGTTCCAGTGCCTCACCACCCTTACTTTGAAGAATGTCTAATATTCAGTTTAAATCTACGATCCTTGAGCTCCAATCCACTCCCTCTTGTCATATTCAGAAATGAGGTAATGAAAGTCCTTCCCCTAGTCCCATCAGACAACAACAGAACTGAGGACAGGAATCATCTGGTGCCTCTGAGTACCATACTTTGCAGCTTCCGCATACACTAACCATGCTTCACGACTGATGTGGCTAATATAGATGAACTAAGATGGCAGGTGCCATTTATTCGTTCTCCATTTCCCCTTGTTTGCAGTTTTAATTTTCACCTAATCCTTTTTCACCTATATTTTTTCATTAGAATAATGACTTTCTTAAAATGTTTTTTTTTCGCCCCAAAGTGTCACCCAGCAAATTAGTTTCAAATTATGTCTGCTGTACAGCCAACCTCACTGATGACAACATCTTTTTGATACTACACAGTAGTACCCCAGACTATAATCCAGAGGAAGTGCTGTGCTTACCTGCTACTTTCCTCTCTGAAGAATCTTCAAATTCATTCCACTTTATAGACGAATTCCCTCACCAGACCATCACTGCCATCATATTGATAGCTGCTCATATTCATACAGATATTCAGTAGTTGTACTGAACTCTGAAACAAAGTGCCCTATATATTTTTCTTCGAATGTGTAATAAAAAGAAAGGTTGTAAGACATCAGATGTATACATATTTTATATCAACATACTTTATCTCAACTTCTATCCTGGCTTCCCCACAGAGAGGGTGATAGGCACTATCTCTGCAGACTTGGCCTCTCTGCCAATCTTGGGCACTCTTCCCCCCTTAAATTCATTTCTATGGCTGCCTCAGGATGCTGAACTTGTGAAAGTAATTTATGCAGCCCTCTGTGGGATAAGAAGAAAGACAGCTGGGAGAAGACAAAAAGGGGTGCTAAAATGGACTAGACCTCCAGCTGCTGATCCACAGAATAGAAAGGTCAGCACTGGCAACTGACACAGGCTTAAACTATTACCTTTAGTAGCCTCAGACTAAAACAGCCCAGGACTGCTTAGTTCTTACTTCTTCATATAGCATGCGTCTATAACTGCATAACTACAACCAAATACAAGTACAGATTATCATCTCCCATCTTTATCAGAATTAGCAAGTCCTATTTGAACTGCTTTAACATTGAAATCAGGTCCTCCCATATAAATACAT
>VWYK01093477.1:1049-21196 GCA_013399775.1 Semnornis frantzii
TCTAGAAGAGTACTTGAATTTTTTTTTTTTTTTATTTGTAGCTTACTTTCCCCCCTCCATCTTCCTCAAATAAATGTAGCACTTCTGAGAACCACTATTTAACAAATGATCATTCTTGCTTTTCCAAATAACATTCCACTTTCCCCAGGAATACATATAACCTACTGGAAATACTTCAGAAAATATAAAATGGATTTAATTTTCAGATAGGTAGGAATGTCCCTTCCTTATCTGATGGCTACTACAAAGAAAGACTGAGATCATATAAAAGTGTCGATGATACTTTTCTGAAGCAGAGGCACATTAGGAATAGCAGAGCAATTATTAGCTGGTTTTGTACATACTGTGAATTAATCCTCAAATAGAAAAAAAAGTTATGTTTATTATACAGTTGCGAAACTCTCTCCCTGTGTCCCCTGTTGCCACAAAATCTCGGGATGTGCAAAAGAGAAACTTGGAAATACCCAGACAATGGTAGCAAAAAAACACTCTCCCATATTACCATCTTCTTTTTCTTACTGTTGTCTTTAGGTGTCCATAGAAGAATCCCACAGCTTCTATAGTCTTATATAATATATCAGCATTTCCTGTTAAAATTATAAAGATCCGCTGTTGCTGTTAGAACATTGTTGATAATAAGATCTAATTTGGGTCTTCAACTATAAACACACCAGACTCACAGTCTGATCCAGGTAAAACTGAACTAATGTAGTTGAAATGAGATCATATTTTCTCTGCAACAAACCTGAAAGATCTGTTCGTGTAGCCTTTGAAAGTTTTGGAGCTCACTTTCACATCACACATATTCAGCATTACAATGTTTGAAAATGGAAATTTCTTAAAATCCTATTTCACAAAGTAAATAACAAAGGTGATCTCTATCCTAGCCTAACATAAAAACCATGGTCAGATGTTTATTGTTCTGTCTGAAGGTATCAGTGTGTTCAGTTCATAATCTATATTTCTGCACATATTTTTTTTTGTTTGAAAAAGGCACTTATGACTGTCCCAGATGCCCTAGATTACATACACTGCCACTGCCACTGTGATGAGCATCAAGTCTGCAGTTCTTTCTGAATGTGTGAAATGATGATTTGCTGATTAATTAGGGATATTGCATTGCCTTATTTTTTTTTTATTATTCATTGTTTTCAACTTAAATTTAAAGAGTTTTTTAATATTCAGTGTCTTTCTCCCTTGCCCCTTCTTGTCTAAATCTGCAAATTATTTTCTGGATGTAAGGGGTTTTTTTGATCCAAACAAGAGTAATACCTTCAATTTCTTTGTCAAAATGCATACATTGTGTAATACTCAAAATATAAATAAGAAACTTTCCATAAACTGTAGATATGTCACTATCTCATTTCAAAGTCTGTTATGACTGTGAATCTGTTCAGTTAGAGGAAAAAAATTAAATACCAAAATTTCACTTTAAATTGCATAGCATACTGTGGCAGAAATCAATGCATGAAACAGTGTCCTAAAATCCTTCCTTTCATTATATACATTTTATATATATATATCACTACTTAAAAAGGAGAAATTCTGTTCAAATAACATTTTGGAGAAAAAACATTTTGGAGAAAAATTTCCAGGATATAAATAAGGAATAATTAATGGAAACTCGTTCATGTCATTGTAATATTGTTCTCCTTTTCTTCAGTTACTATCATGATGAAAAAGGTATTTATTCCTGTCCTCCATAAGATTTAATTTAAAAATACATGTAATTTGTTTTTTGTTCTCTCTGTACTGCTATCCAACTGAGGATATTTTTTCTATTCCAGAGCAACAAGGTCTGAGTTGTTATGTTATGTCACTCTGAAATTCTGAATAACAAGTCTGTTTTCTCTTCCTCTAATTCCGTCTGTCCTTCCGTCCGTTCTTCGTTCACTATTTATCTTCATTCTTTATCTGTTCTGCATTCTGTAACCAGTGTGCACTTAACAGTCAGATTGGCTTTGAGGAATAGCATGTGGTTTGAGCAAGGAAATTAACAGTCAGTGGCATTTTTGTTTACTGTAGCTTGCAAGTTTTTTGGTTTTTTTCCTCTTTCCCTGTTATGCAGCAAAACATGTTCAATAATGGTTGTAAAGATCTTAGTGGTGCAGAAACATACTGCAGAAGTGGTGCAGAAGCATAGAATTGTTTCAGTTGGAAAAGACCCCTAAGATCATGAAGTCCAACCACCAACCTAAGTCCAGCACGGCCATTAAATCATGTCACAAAATGTCATGTGCATACATTTCTTGAACATATCCAGGGACAGTGATTCCACCACTTTCCTAGGCAACCTGTTGAAATGTCCAATATCACTGTAGCACGGCGGCATGAGAGGCTGAGAAAAGGAATATGTATCATATTTCATTATCTACATGTTTTCTGCTCATGATGTGCTTTAAGCCTGGTTGTAGGCTTGTCTACAACAGGGTTAAGAAGAACCTATCTTGAGACAAAACCATTTTGGGCTGTGTCAAGGAAATTGGATTAAAAATTAATGATATTAATTTTTATGTCCAGGCAGAGATTGTTAATAACTATGAATACTGTTTATTAACATCAAATCTCGCCACAAAACTTATATACAAGGTTCAAAACACACGGTTTGGAAATTTATACATGCAGGGAACAGGCAAAACTAGAAGTCTTAAAGGCAACTAGCATAAGCAAACATTTTTACTGGCAGAGAAGGTTTGTGCGGTCACTTACACCGCTTACAGTTAGTTATCCTGCTTAGCCACTGGATGGACACAGGAAGCTCCTTTCTGCTTATGGCAGAAGGCAATCAATGATTACAAGAGGCTTGAAGTATTTACTCACGAAATATTATGGGACAATACCCAAAGCACATGGTGGGGCTGCTGCTGGGCTGAAAGCTGCTAGAGGCTTTGGAGCTTCCTCAGGCTCCTGGATGCTTCAGAAAGGAGGCAGACGATCTCTGACCTGGTCCTGGCTCTCCTGGCAGCAGGCTCTCATGTGCAGGCAGACGTCTTGCGGTGTGCAGTCTTGGCACGGTCACGTTGGCTGTGCAGGCGTGGAGGCATCAGGGCCTCGGCAGGCAGGATACAATAGCAGAGAGCCCTATAACAGAGAGAGCCCCATAGCAGAGAGAGAGAGCCCAATGTGCTACCTACTCATCCTTTATATCCATTTCAGCCCGAGACTGATGGGCCTTTGGACATAGATTAGCCAATCAGGATGGCACTTTGCCCAGTTTGCCCATATTAGGTGAAGCTGGGGCTTTTGTCCCCTTCCTGTGGCCACCACCCGCAGCACAGAGGGAGGGGGAGTAGGGGAACATGCCTGGGCAAACCAGGACATTTACAAGCCCACTTGGCCTATCTAGGCCTACCACGACAGGCTGGCCTGTAACATACTTACCCTTAATCCTCCAGTTGCTTAGACTGATAGAAGCACTCTGTGTATACCTGAACTTTTCCTGGTGACAGAAGTTGAGACTGATATTGTGTCAATGGATTCTTAAAAGAGTATGAAAGTTAATCAATCTTGTACTACAGAACAAATACAGATCCTATCCTCAGCTAACAAAAAGATGTATCCTGAGTGTCCTCAAGTATTGTGGCTAAACAGTTAACTACTGCATATGCTAACACTCAACAGAATCTGTATTATGTGAGTAATATTATACAAGAGCTCTGTGCTGATTCTAGGCTAATTGGAATGTTTTGATGAGAGAAATTAGATCATTGGCTATGAAATGAAAATAAGAATGAGGTCTATATCATTCACTGGGTTGCTGAGAGGGATAAGAAGTCAAAATATAAACAAAGTCCTCTCACTTTGTCTTGGGACATTGCCCTACTCCCTTTCCTGCCTGGTCTGTTGTTGTTCAATCTAATCACTTCCTTCTAACCTCTGTTGGCTCTGATCTTGGCAATTAACATGTGAGCTTTACGGAGCTTATTTGTTTAGCTGTCTGAGATAAGGCAGTGGGAAGGAAGAGGTGGGTTGATTGTGAACCTTCTTGGCAGTTTCTTTGTCCAGGAGGGAGTTTGAATTTCTGTATTACTTCTAACTTGTAAATAATTGTAAATATTTGTAAATATTGTGTACGTATGCTTGTAAATTTGTGCTATGCTGTAAATATAGCTTCATCTTACTTCCAAGCCATCTGGGTTAGTCTGGCAAATTCTAAGTGGGGGAGGAGGAAAGTTCCCAATCTTCAACAAGCTCCATATTTTTCCCCTGGTTCCCCAGGCACTTTGAGTTCCAGCTGGCATGTGACAACCAGCACTGAAGAAGTGCAAACTGCTCTTTGAAAACAGACTTAAAAAACTTGATGTAGCACACCTTTCTGAGGTGATTCCCTGGTGTGTGCTCTACATGGACAAAGCATCTCAGAACATCTCATCTGCCTAGCACAACTGAATGCCTGAACACAACACTCCAGAGGAAAGCACTTTAGCCTGCAGCATTTTAAACGAGTTAAGACTCTAGAATACATAAAAGCAGAAAGGCATACAGTCATTTGCATAGCTCGACAGCTGGCATTTCACAGAGAGAGCTCCTCTGCACCTACAAATCAGGGATAAAGACCTTCAAGTGTCTGTAATAGTAAAAAAAGATATTAGGCTGTTTGATCTCATGTAAAGAATGAATGTATCAATATCGCAGTAGCTATTTGATAAATTCTACTTGACATGGCAGAATGGCTGACCTCCATTTTCCTGTGCTGGTATGAATGTCTTTTGATTGTAACTAATTTGTTACTAGTACATATACTTTTTTTCACCTGTTGCCACAAAACCATTGTTATTTCCAAACACATATGGATAGAGTGTGCTATCATGTTTGCTTCCTCAATAGATATAGCTTCAAGAATGAGATTTTAAAAGATTTTTATTAATAATCTGACAGCATAAGTAGACAATGCTAAAAATATTTGTATTTTCTGTGTAGAGTCTAAACAAATGAGTACATTATAAAACACAAAACTAATTTTGTGTTTGCTCATTCAAAATAATGCTATATGCAGGCATTTCTGCTGTGGTGGATTGGCAGTATCTTCTCCTTTGCTTATTGGTGAATACATTACTGATTTGGTAGCATTATACTTAGTCACAGCTAGTTTGATGTGAGTTGACTATACATTTGCATGCGTTCTAATGCCTTGCAGCTGTACTATGTAACGTGATGTTGCAAAGTTGCTAGTATTGGATTACTTATGATTGTCTGAAACAATACATCTTTGTTAGAAAATGATGGATTTCTGGTTCTACCTACCCCGTGCTGCATATCTAACTCAAAGCTATCACCACGGACTTTCTATATGCTTTTAGGAATTACCAATTTTATACTGGTAGTTCTAGTATTAGTGATATCTGCCTATACCATACTCATTACCTCTGAGTTACACCCATTATTTCTGAGCTAGCTAATACATATATATGCCCCCTTATGTCAGTGGAGCACAGATCTCTACCTGGCCTCATCATTTGATTGACTTTTTACACATCTACTCATGTGACATTTGCAGCATACTGGCTTCAAGAATCATGTGACCATGTAGCATGTAAACTTAGACTACTTAAGTTGTCTTTGTTTTGGAATGTCTAAGCATCATCCTGGAGGAGCTTGCAGTTCATGGCTGGGACAGGTGCACACTTTGATGGGTCAGAAATTGGCTGGTTGACCAGGCACAGAGAGTGATTGTGAATGGTGCTGCATCCAGTTGGTGTTGATGACCAGGAGTGTCCCTAGAATATGGGCCCCACTTCTATTCAACATCTTTATTGATGCCTTGGATGAGGAGATCGAGTCTACCATTAGAAAATTTGTGGATGACACAAAGTTGGGGAGGTAGTTTTGATCTGGTGGAAGGTAGGAAGACACACTTCAGAGAGACCTGGACAGACTGGGTCAGTGGGCTGAGGTCAGCAGTGTGAGGTTTGACAAGACCAAGTGCAGAGTCTACCCTTTGACCGCAATAACCCCATGCAGTGCTACCGACTGGGGGATGAGTGGCTGGAGAGTGGTCTGGCAGAGAGAGACCTGGGAGTGCTGAGTGCCAGCTGAAGGTGAGCCAGCAGTGTGCCCAGGTGGCACAGAAGGCCAACGGCATCTTGGCCTGTATCAGCAATAGTGTGGCCAGCAGGACTAGAGATCTAATTCTGCTCCTGTACTCGTCCCTGCTGAGGCCTCACCTTGAGCACTGTGTTCAACTCTGGGCCCCCCACTCAGGAAGGATTCGAGGTGCTGGAGTGGGTCCAGAGGACAACGATGAGACTGGGGAGGCAGCTGGAGGAGAAGTTGTATGAGGAGAGGCTGAGGGAACTAGGGGTGTTCAGCCTGGAGAAGAGGAGATTCAGAGGGGACCTTGTCACACTCTACAACTACCTGAAGAGAGACTATAGTAAGATGGGTGTTAGGCACTTCTCCTAGGCAACATGTGACAGGATGAAAGGCTAATTAGACACTGGAATGGACTGCCCAGGGAGGTGATGGAGTTGCTATCTCTGGAGGTGTTAAAGGAAAGATTGGATGTGGCACTTAGTGACGTGGTCTAGCCAGCGTGGTGGTGGTCATAGCCCTCAATAATTCTGTAATCCTGTGATTCTGTAAGCATCACAAGGCAAATGTACTTCTGAATGGTATTTTATTTCATCCCTTAGACCATTACAGTGGTGCTGTGGCTTCAAGGTTTTCTAGACATTGCCTGATACTTCAACTATAAATAACAAAGACTGGAATTGCATGGAATATTTTCATATGTTGCAGTATCAGTTTCACCCAAACTTTGTGATGAAAGAAATGACTTCAGTCTTCCTAATTGTTACATATACCTTTTATCAATGATAATTTTTAAGTACTGCACTCAGTTTACAAAGGTTTTATAACATTTGTGATCACTGCTAACATTTTCCAATGGATCACCGTTCCCCCAAAAGTATAATTTTACATTTGGCTATCTTTTTAAAGGTGAAAGAGTCATTAGAGTAGGCTGTGTATAGCACAGGAATTCTGTCCATTTCTTTATTTAGACTATGTTAATTCACTGAGATTTTGAAAGGTTAGTTGTAGACCTTTCAGTTCAGTGTATGGCTGAACCCCTGGGAAGAGAGTATGTGTTATTGGTCCCTCTGATGCAGGATTTCTTTTGGTTGTGCTTTGCTGTTACTTATCTTTTCAACAAGACTTGCGCGATCTGAAATCATCACAAGACATCATTCTGCTGTCTATGTACTTGATGTAACCTCTGCACATTATCAGATACAATGTTAATAATACCCTACTACAAATGGTAGGATACTGTGTAAACTGTCCACTAACAGTTTTGTAAACTGTTTCAGCATGATATTTATTGATATTTACCATAATTGTTAATCAAAATAAAATGTAAGCATAGTAATGTATTTAAAAAATCTTTAGTATCTTGTATGTTTTCAGCTACCAGTTTTTTATTTTGTCATATAATAAAATTGGTTGTGTTTGACAAGATCCATTTTAAAAGATGATAATCTTTCAACTAGTTAATAATTTTATCCTTTATGAACTAGTACACACTAGTGTGTGTATGAGCTTGGTTCTTTAGTTATCTGAATATCTGGCAGTAAAAAACTTGTTTTTAAAAAGACAACCTTAAATCAAGCTTTGATGTTATGACAGTTTTTTATACACTACTTCACACAATTTGCCGAATATAGCATTTTGTCATTTTCTCTTCAGTTAATTTGTCACTGATACCTTCTGGTTTACATCTGAAGCTGTTTATCTCATTTCAATTTACTTACCATTACACAACAAAAATAAAATCTATTTGCTTTGATGGTAGTTGTGAATATTTCTATGTGAATGTTCATAGAAGTAATTTAAAGATGAGAAAAGTCACAGTAACAAAAACCCCAACTTTGCATATTGAAAGAAATTGTAGTAGTCAAAAATCAAACTGAATTGGCATTAATGAGAGCAATTTTAAAAAATGAGATAAAAAATGGCTAAGCTGAAACCTCATACCAGAAATCAGAGAGACAGAGGAGCAAAAATCAATGCACCTAAAATGATATGTTAAAATTTCCCCAGAATACGCTTTCAATAAAATACTGAGTAGCTGAGTTTTTCCATCCGTTGCGTTTTTACGAAGCCTTAAAAGGGTCTTCGTGAGGAAATCTACAAGCAACCCTCAGTCCTTTCAATCTCCACTCACTAAACCATCTCAGTAGTTTGAACTTTAGCATCAAATGTTATGAAAACAACATAGTATTCTGCTGTCTTCTCTGGCTTTGACAAGATCTTGGACATAATCTACAGTATAAAAAATGCCTGAATAATGTTACAAATAATGTGCTTTCTTTCTCTACGTTATTGTTTTCTTCTTCTCTTTGTCTTTTTTTGCCTTTGATAAAGACGGCCAGTTTAGTGAAGACTATCTTTATCACAGTGCTGCTGTGTGATGCAGAGAAAAAACAGCTAAAAAGCAGTCTCTTAAATAGCCTGAAGTTTCTACAAGTTTGGAGGGTCTTAAAGGAACAGCTCAGGCTTCCTGTTGTGCTTGTTCTTTTCTTCAGTCTTTTGTGCAATACATCTTGTTATGTCTTGGTGAAGGAAGATCTAACTTGAACAAGGACAGTAGTAAAAACAGCTTTTGACCTTCTTTGGTAGAACTGATTCTGCCTCAGGGCAGGAACCAGATGACCTTTCCAGACCTATATTGTAAGATTTTCTACTACAAAATTTTCACTTTTTCACAAAAAGAAGTTATTACCATCTTTATTATCTAAAAGACTGCCAAATAAGAAGCTTTATTTAGAAAAAAACTAACAGTTAAGTTAGAATTAAATAAACAATATTACAAAGTTAAAGCCTTACCAAATGCTGAGCATTTAATAAAATACTATTTTTATTGATGTTTAAGAAAAGTATACAGGTTTTTAATGTCATGTATTATATGAAATGATCAAAGTAAAGTTCCATATCTAAACTCTTTGAGACCAGAGAGTCATAAAAAGCCACAGCAGGCTATACCAGTATAGCTGATTCAGAGGTTTATGCTTTTCTAAATTTTTGCAATGTTTGCCTTGCATTTGATAAAAATGTTGTTTAATAACCAGATTATTCTTTCTGACCGAGAAGTCAGCACCAATTGTATTATTTCCATCCATGCTAAGTGGCTGTGCAAACTGATTAGGTGCTACACGTCAGAAAATAATAGTAATAATCCTCCAGCCGTAGATATTTAGTCCAGCTCTATAGCATTTAAAAAATTTTTTATATGTCCTCACTATTTCGAAACAAATCAATGTGCACAGAATAAAGAGCCCTGGTCTGCAGTCAAGAGCTAAATCAATAAAAAGATACTACTCCATTAAATTATAGCTGCATTCACACTGAGTTTACTTCTTAGCATTCCAAACTTGTAAGCTTGGATTTAGTTGCATTGTGTCTACTGAAAGGAGATAAATCCATTATTTTCTTAAATTGAAATTGCTATTATTTTTGTGAAAGTAGATCTATTAATTTCCTGAAATTTCTTCATAAATTAATTTTCTATCTGGAACTTGTTTTAAACCGTGTATAATGTCTACTTCCTAAACATGCATTCTTCTGGCTGAAAATAATAAAATTCATTTAAACTTTCATTCTCAGGTCATAAAGAGAAATACAGTTTTTCAATATTTTTATATAAACTCACTGAAGTCGATACATAAGCATTTGGAACACATATTCATGACACAAGGAATATAATTTGGTTTGGTTTTTAATAAAATTGATTAACTTTACATTTCTTACTGATTAGTCTGCACAATACCTGCAAGAAGACTCTCCACAGTGGGAGGACAAAGGATAGTGGGCACAGCTGAAGTAAAAGAGGTAAGAATTAAATATAAGGAATAACATATTCACCAAGACAACAGCTAGATAGTGGAGGAGGTTGCCCAGAGTACATCCTTGGAAGTTTCAAAGACCCTCCTGGATAAATACCTAAGCAACTTGCTTTGAGAAAGAGGCTGGATCAGAGCCTTCCTAAGGTCTCTTCCAACTTGAATTATCCTCTGGTTCAGTGACTTAATAGTTCCCACTTAATTTTTGTGACTAGTTCTGCTGGGGAAAAAAAAAAAAATTCCTTTTATATATTTTGAAGAATTTCTTGTTGGAGCTCTGCAGTGACTGTGGTCACTTGGGGTTTTAATCTATCAAAAATTAGGATAGAAATGCTCCAGTGCATGCAATAAATGTATTATGAGAGTTTTATATCTAGTTGTGAGAAAAATAAAAGACTGTTCTGACAACATTCCTTTCACCGGAAGTGATTTAGCAATTTTTGTTTTAAAATGTTTATTTAAAGAAAAATATCTAATGACTAATTAAAATGAGGAGAGAAAGAAGCTTGTTAGGTGGGAGTCTATGCCCAGCTATACTCAACAAGCTGGAGAAAAATCAGTACAGATACCTCTCAGGCACTAGCATTGGGACTGATCACATGGACTACATTTGTTCATGACATTGAGATAGAAACTGTGTATATGCTTGAAAAGGTGCTGAGACTGCATCAAGAGGATTTGATGGTCTGAAGGAGAGAAATTACACAAATGGAATGCAATTTAATACTGCAAAGTCAGAAGTATGTTTTTGAGAGTACATAATAATAAAAAAAATTATACAAAAGGCACTTTGGAAATCTCATGTGTTGAGATTTGTGTTGAGATGGGTTAAAATATCTGGGTATATTTGTGGGAGTTATGAACTCCTAAAGAGATGCAACTATGAAACAAGGCTACTGCTATTATGGAATACATCGAGTGGCACACTCTCCTAGGAGTAAGGGAATGTAAATACCACTGCACAAAGCATCAGCAAAGCCTCATCTGGAATATTATGTACATCTCTAATTGCTTTTCTCAGGAATTATTAATTTAAATTAGATAAGATTCAGCAAAGAGATATGATTAAAAGAATGGGATATTTACCTTACAAAGACAAGATTAAGGAGAGCTCTGTTTGTCTAGCCTATCTGAGGAAGGTTAAGAGAGGATATAATGACTTCTTATAACTACATTGAGAGGGGATATATCAAGGCAAGAAAAATCCTTTAATTTTAAGATAATATTAGTACATGAAAAATGGCTATGAATAAGTTTAGACTGAATGTTATATAACATTTCAGATTATCGATGAGTGAACTTCTGAAGTAATCATCTGAATGTCTTTGCAAGGCAAAGAATCAAAAGTACTTCAAAGTGCACTTTGATAATCCTATAGTGGTATTTGCCAAAAAAGCTCCCAGAGGTAGGATATTTTCTGGAATTGTGTTTCACTACCTCTATGCAGTTTGGAAAGATAGTGGAATGTGTTGGTGGTTGTTTTATTGCTATTTTGGAAGGATTTTTTTCCATGTCATGTGTGGTTTATTGCGTTACATAGAGTTCACTGCCTGAATATGTCTCCTGTGACACTCTGGATTAAATTGATTATCCAATCATTCTGCCTGGAGTTAGAATGTGACATTTTCCAAGTCTGGACAGTCAAAGACTAGTAAGAGTTGCTTTGTTCATTCTTGATTGTTGGGTAAGATATTGACACTAAAATGTTATTAATTTTTTTTCATAAATACTTGAATGGACCTAGATCACTCTTAATAATTTTCCTTTGTAGGGTTTCATGGCCCTATGTTGTATATTTTAAATTTATGTAAGATATTGAGGCCTCCTCAGGGTTTTCCTGGGTAGTGTAGTTGTTTTGTGGGACTTTTCACACTCAAAATGTAATGTGTAGCCATTTTACTTAATTGTAAGTATCTGTAGCTCTCAGCAACTCAGTCTTGACTATCTTATAGTTAGTCTATAAAAGCAGGTATTTTCAGTGTTTAACATTATTTAATTTATCCACGCATCCATCTTTTAGCAAATGTGAGCAAAAATTTTCTTCCTTTATTAAGAGTCAAAATTCAGAAGACATGGTTGAACAATCCAGGAGGTCCTCTCCATGCCTATTATGTTGCATTCCTAAGTGATGGAATATTTAACTTGGTCTTTTTTTCAGAAGAGTAGAAAGAACTTGAGGATTAGCTTACATAGCATGCTATAAGAGATTATAAAAGTGGAAAATACTGGACAAATCTCTGGTGAGAAGAAGAAGAAAAGCAGAGCACTTGGAATACCTGTAGAACTCTTCTGTGCTGTGTACTAATTGCAATTTCATACTATCAGTAAACATAATCACATAGACATTTACTTCTTCCACTGTACTTTTAAATTGGTTGTACACTTTAAGAGTGAAAAAGCTGGAAAAGAAAGGAGACGTGCCTGGAATGCTGGAAAGAAAAACTTTTCAGATTGGATTGTATACTTGACTTTATTACCTTTCTCCATCTAATAACTTTTCTGCCTATTCAGGAATTTTGGCCAAGACATAAAAGGTTCCAAAATTTGAAATTTCTAAGAATTATATGAAAAGTAGGATCTAGGACTCAAGATAAAAATCTAAATCAGTGTCTCTAGTTAGAAAAAGTAACTTAAACTCTTATTTACTTCATGAGACATCTTCCAGCTGACAACATACTTTCTTATTAATCTGTTTATCAATGTGATTTTAATATGTATTGCTTATTGTACTCCTGTGTGCTGGGTCTGGTTAAATGAAGTTAGGAAGTTAAATTTCTTCATGTTAGCTTGTATGGTGCTGTGTTGGCTAAACCAGTGTTGATAACAGTCCAGTATGTTGGCAACTTCTGAACAGTTCTTGCTTAGTATCAACACATTCTTTTCTCTCTCACCCATCATCTCCCAAAGTGAAGTGGAGGTGGCCAAGAGATTGCAAATGAACATAGCTGAGGCATCTGAGCCAAACTGGCAAAAAGGAATACTCAATATCATATGTTGCATTCAGCAGTAAAATGCTCAGGGAGTGGAGGGCTAAGTAGGGACATTTGTGGTTATGGAGTTTATTTCACCAAGTAAGGTCTATACAGTTGAAGACCTCACTTTACAGTGGCCGAACATTTGCATTATAAGGCCAAGTGTAAGGTCCTGCACCTGGGTAGGCACAATCCCAAGCACAAATCCAGGCTGGGTGGTGAATGGTTGGAGAGCAGCCCTGAGGAAAAGGACCTTGGGGTCTGGGTTGATGAAAAGCTCAACGTGAGCCTACCAAGTGCGCACATGCAGCCAAGACAGCAACCGAGTCCTGGGCTGCATCAAGAGCAGTGTGGCCAGCAGGGCAAGGGAGGGGATTCTGCCCCTTTACTCTGCTCTCGTCAGACCCCATCTGGAGTACTGTGTGCAGTTCTGGAGCTCCCAGCACAGGAAGGACGCTGAAGTGTTGGAGTGGATCCAGAGGAGGGCCACAAAGATCAGAGGGCTGGAGCAGCTCTGCTGTGAGGACAGGCAACAAGAGTTGGGGCTCTTCAGTCTGGAGAAGAGGCGGCTTTGAGGAGATCTTACAGTGGCCTTCCAGTATCTGAAGGGGGCCTACAGGAAGGCTGGGGACTATTTACAAGGTCTTGTAATGACAAGACAAGGGCACTGGGTTTAAACTGGCGGAGGGAAGATTTAGACTAGATGTCAGGAGGAAGTTCTTTATAGTGAGGGTGGTGAGACACTGGAACAGGTTGCCCAGGGAGGTTGTGGCTACTCCCTCCCTGGAGGTGTTCAAGGCCAGGTTGGACGAGGCCTTGAGTGACCTGTACTAGTGGGAGATGTCCCTGCCTATGGCAGGGGGTTGGAACTAGATGATCCTTGAGGTCCCTTCCAACCTTACTATTCTATGATTCCATGCTTCTATGCTTATGATGGGCAGTAGTGAATGAGTTTGTCCTTTCGTTTTGCTTGTGAGCACAACTTTTCCTTCTATTATGAAATTATCATTACCTCAAGTTTCACATTCCTTCTGTTTTTCTCACCATCCACGGGGAGCAGAGTGAAAAGGAAGGTGGGTGTTTGATCTGCTTACTGAAATCCAGCCATCACATGCTGTAAATTAATGCATTCAGCTTTATATCGACCGGATGAAAGGATATGTGAACTGCAGACATGGGGAGAAGACAAACTGCCATCATGAGAGAGGTGATAGGACTGAGGGAGAGAGTATCAGTTCTCTGTCAATAAACAGAACCATTTCAGATATTCAAATGTTACTACTTTTAAGCTTCCTGGTGGAAATAGTTGTAGTTAACAATTTCAGTTGCATAGGACAAGCTTAAGAGGGAAAACCAAATCCTAATTTCAATTACACATGCTTCAAAGTCTTTATATTAATCAAAACTGTAGTAAATTCAATCATTGAAATGTAGAAAAAGATATTCGCTTTCCAGTCCATTTAACGAATATTTACATTTAAAAAAAAAAGTTGATAAAGTACTTCTAAACAGTGGAAACATTCTCATTAATCATATTTACTTCCATCTTTCCATACTACTGAAAAAAAAAAAAAAAGTAGTTTTGTAAAAGAAATGCACACCACAAATACTTATTCTCCCTATGTCCTCTGAAGCCAAAGAGAAAATGATATTTTGAAACTTTGATGAAAGAACTCAACAAATTGATGCATTTTGTTGCAAACCGAAGAGATTCTTAAAGAAATGAATCAGTACTGCAAATGATCCTTACTATTACAGCATATCTTTCAGGTAAGGGACAACACTACCGTAAGTATGGATTTATAAAGTATTTCTTATAGAAATTAGCAATTTCATTCTAAGATGGTAAGATATAACCACATACCAAAATTGAAAATGTAGGATCAAAATAGCAGTCATTTAAATATGTCATAGATCATAAAATATAGCAGTCATTGAAATATGTCATAGAATCTTATAATGCATTGTGTTGGAAGCGACCTCTAGAGATCACCTGGTCCAACCTCATTGCAGTAAGCAGGGACATCCCCAATTAGATCAGGTTTCTCAGAGACCCATCTAGCCTGAGCCTGAATGTCTCCAGGGATAAGGCTTCCACCAAGTCCCTGGGAAATCCATTCTGGTGTTCCACCACCCTCACAGTAAAGAACTTCTTAATGTCCAGTCTAAATCTACCTTTCTCTAGACTACATGTCTTTGTGGAAAAATCCCTCCCCAACTTCCCTGTAGACTCTCTTCAGGTACTGGAGGGTGGATATAAGGGCTCCTTAGAGCCTTCTCCTTTCCAGGCTGAACAACCCCAACTCTCTCAGCGTGTCTCCATAGGAGACATCTTGTTAGTCAGTGTAATTTCACAGTACTCCACTGTCTGTGGAGGAATTGAACCTCATTTTTCACTGTCTCATCTCTGTATATTAATCAAGCCATTTATACCCTTTTAAATAGCTTGAACTTCATGAACTATAATTTGGTTTGCAACTAATTCATTCATCTGTATAAATACAAAATAATGCAATTCACTAGAACTCCAGTGAATATTTGTGATTATCAGTAACCAAGGATTTATGAATACAAATACATGAAGAATCAAAAGAACACTTTAAAACCATCCATTAATTTTCCACAGTTGCACTTACTTGTACAGAAATCTGGATATTATTTGGCAGCAGCAAGTTATTATGAATTCTTTCCTTAAGCTTCCAATTAAAGGAAGTGATCCTTTTAATATTCTGCAAATTAAATGTTAGCAAAAGTATAACTCTCGTGTTTTTGGTTTCCACTTTTGCAGCACACTTTTGCGGACTCCTCACACAGAGCCCTAGAGGAATCCAATCTGTACTCACCATTTTCTCCAACCAAAATGATTTTCAGCCTATTCTTTGATCTAACTTCAAGTGAAGGGCCAAAGCAAACAGACAATATTTTGAGGAAAATCTGTTTAGTTATTTCATGATACTTGTTCTTGGTATCTCTTTAAATGCAAGAAAATCTTTACTTCCTGATCAGGAAAAGAAGGTGTAGAAGAGGTCCTGAGTGACAGCTCAACAGACTGTGGGTTGAGGTGGTGGGATGTGGAACCAAAGCCCAGAGGGAAGCACAAGGCATCTTCTGATTTTGGCTTGTTTTGTCTTCTGACCAAAATGACATCTAAAGGAAGGGTGAGCTCAGGGAGGAAGGGAGAGTAATGTGTGTATGGTGTATTTACAAATGTTTATCTACCAGCTCAAAACTGTAATAGGTCTTGTGATAGAACATGCTGTACTTTCCAGCCTTTGAGTGTAGCTGGCAAACTGTTGGCAACAGAGACCTGGGGGGCTGGGTTGAACATGTTGACCTGTGTGATGAAAGGTCATGGTTGCCCTGTGCAATACAGAGCCAGTTCCAGCTGTCCTCAGCTGACCACAGCTGAGCCCTACAGCCAGGTTTGAAAGAGTGGAGAAAATGTATATAAGGAAGGGTGAAAAGCTGCATGTCAATGAGGAGCGAGGAAAAAAGGTATGAGAAAGAACTGTGAAAGCAAGAGAGGGAGAAAGGAAGGAGGAAGAGGAGAAGCTCCGGGTACTGGAGCAGGTATCTAAAGGTAGAGGAATTAGGAATGAACGCAAGAAGTTGAGGTGGGAAGGAGATCGGGTGGAAGGTGTAATTTTTTCTCACTACCCGTATCTATTTTTAATCAAGTTAATTTTTCCAAACTCAAGTCTGTTCTACCAGTAGCAGTAATTGATATGTGATCTCCCTGTCTTTATCTTGACCCACAAACATTTTCCATCTTGTATTCTTCCCTTGCCCTGTTGAGGACAGGAAATGAGTAAGTAGACAGGTGAGAGTTTTGCCTTTAAGAAAGTTTAAAACCATCAGAATGTGCAAAAAAAAATCATTATATGTGGGATTTGGAAAGAAGAGTTATGAAATAATTTTAGGCCTGTATATTATTGTTCTGTAGAATTACACTTTTGTTTAGTATTTTAAATCATTATTTGATATAGCAAGGAGATATATTTTCACTGGAGAGACACTCATAGAGACAGTAAAAACTGTTTACTTGGATTTTTGCAGCAGATAACACTCATGTGGGAATGAGACTGTCCAAATAGTAACAGGAGTGTCTGCTACATGAATTCTGCAAGAATTTTCAGCTGAGTTGGGGGAAGATTCACTTAACTGCAATTTAGTTGGTATAATCCTGCCTATTCATGGTTCTTTGTGACTATTCTAGCACATGCACCATCACTTTCTGTTGATTATACTAAACTATGCAGAAAACAACTCCTAAGTATCTTAAGTGTATACAAAAGACTATATGATGGGACTGTTTCTGCATGGACAATTTCTACAAACTGATTAAAATTATATTACCTATATCCAGTTCAGACAAGTCTTTATGGTTCTCCTTCAAGATATTAATCAAGATATGTAAATTCACAAATAGTATTTAATAAGAGGAGGAGTTGCCAGGGGAAATTTCTGACTCTGTCTGAGGTCCCACTCAGGAATCCCTGTGACAACAATGTAGTTGTACTATCATCTGGCCTGCACTATTGTCAATCCTCTTATTGTGACTACCTAGAAGTTCAGTAAACTCCCTGCAGATCAGTCCATTGCATCATCTATGCATTGACTAACTGGGGCATTCCTGGAGCTTGCTTAGGATGACTAAGTGCACCGTAAAGATAAACCAAATTCTTATACCCAACTACATCACAATTTTAAGGAGTGGTCACATTCAGCTGTACAAATGGAATTAAATCTGACTGGCATCCGATCACTAGTGGTGTCCTCCAGGGTTCAGTACTAGGGCCTGTCCTCTTTAATATGTTTATTAACAATCTGGATGAGGGGATTGAGTGCACCCTTAGAAAGTTTGCAGATGACATCAAGCTCGGTGGCTATGTTGGTCTGCTAGAGGGTAGGGAAGATTTACAACAGTATCTAGACAGGTTCAATCAATGGGACGAGGCTAATTGTATGAAGTTCAACAAGGCCAAGTGCCAGGTCCTGCACCTGGGTCACAACAGCCCCATGGTGAGCTACAGACTTAGGAATGTGTAGTTGGAAAGCTGTAGTTTGGAGAGGGACATGGGGGTGTTGGTTGATAGTGGACTGAATATGAATCAGCATAGTGCCCAGGTGGCAAGAAAGCCAGTGGCATCCTGGCTGTGGCCTGCAGGACCAAGGAGGTGATCATCCCCCTGCTCAGCACTGGNCTGCAGTCAGCACTGGTGAGACCATACCGCAAGTACTGTGTTGAGTTCTGGGCCCCTCACTACAGGAAGGACATTGAGGTTCTGGAGAGTGTCCAAAGAAGGGCAGTGAGGCTCATGAAGGACCTGGAGCACATGGCCTGCAAGTAGCATCTGAGGGAGCTGGGATTGGTCAGTCTGGAGAAGAGGAGACTGAGGGGAGCCCTTATCTCTATCTATAATTACCTGAAGGGAGGCTGGGGTGAGGAGGGGGCAGCCTCTTCTCCTTGGTGTCAAAAAACCAGAACTAGACGAAATGGTTGCAAGCTGCACCAGGGCAAGTTCAGGATGAATAGTAGAAAATACTTCTTCTCTGAAAGGGTTACCAAACATTNATATATATATATATATGTGCATATCCATCTATCTCTATCTCTATGTCTTAGACATATCTATTAAAAGAATCTTCTGTATTGTTGATGCTCCATCTCTCCTCTTCCAAAATGCTCATTCCTAGAAATGAGGTCAATTAAGACTACTCTTTCCTTGTATTTTCCTGAATGAACTACCAGATTAAAAGACATGAAGATGGAGATAGTTTGAAAAAGAGGAGGCTAAAGGGAGACCTCACTGCTGTCTACAACTACCTGAAGGGACATTGTGGAGAGGCTGGTGCTGATCTCTTCTTACAGGTAATTGGAGACAGAACAAGAGGGAATGGCCTCAAGCTGAGACTGTCTAGGTTTGGATTGGGCATTAGGAAAAAGTTTTTCACAGAGAGAGGGGGTAGGTACTGGAATGAACTGCCCAGGGATCTAGTGCTCATCACCTCCGGATGTGTTTAAAGGTTGTTTGGATGTGGTACTTAGAGATATGGTTTAAGATGAGTCTTGTAGAGTAGGGTTATATGTTCGATGTGGTGATCCTGAGGGTTTTTTCCAACCTGGATGTCTCTGTGATTCCGTGAGACAGAAAGGTATTCTATAGACTTAGCGCAGGGATTCAGGCTTAAGAGAAATGTTTTCATGTTTATACAGAGGCTTAAGTTAGCACCCTGGTTATTTGGGTTCTGTTCCATTTGCTCAAATTTCTTTATGTGAACTACTCAATCCTTTGCTTTTTCTTTGTCAGACCTGAACACTGAGGAAACTCTTGTTAATAACAACTTTGTTTTTGAGTCATTTTTCAAAATAGAAAATAGAAATGAAATTAACTTTGTTCAAATGCATATAGATACACACCTAATTAGGTTTAATTTGCTCTAGTTATACTGCGCTTCTGGTGATGATGGAAGAAAAGATCTTTTAGTTTCTTCTAAGCTATCTCCCTAGAAATTTCCTTTCTCTTCAATTCCAGTCGAAGTGCAAAGAGGATATGTTCTGCTTTTACTTACTATAGTGTGTATCAAGACATTATCATAAAACAAATAAAGTTTTCTGAGATTCAAAATGGTATGGTAAAAAAATGCCATTTTAAGACTAATTGATAAGAATGTTACATTTATACTTAGTTGTGTGTAGTATTTAACTTTTTTTAAATTTTAAATTTGGATTCAGACTCACTTTAAGCTCTTAATGTATTTTGAAGCATGATTACATCTGAATGTATTTTACCTTACATAGGCTTTTTTACAGGTTGAAAATATA
Source organism: Semnornis frantzii (assembly GCA_013399775.1). Taxonomy (NCBI): domain Eukaryota; kingdom Metazoa; phylum Chordata; class Aves; order Piciformes; family Ramphastidae; genus Semnornis; species Semnornis frantzii. The sequence goes on from VWYK01093477.1 coordinate 20,687, forward strand.
ATTTTTTTCTTGTTCTATGACATTCTGCAGCTAATATTTTTCACCTGACAGGGATATTTAAGTTTTGCTACATTTTATAGCTACTGCACTCTTTCATCTGGTTCAAAACTATCATTAATGAGGGAAAGTAAGCCCCATTTGTACTGTAATGATAGACAGCTTTATAATATTAAGGTCTTTGAGATTGCTGTTCTTTATAATGAGGTGATTCCTAAATGTGAGAAAATGTGTTTTTATTCTCATCAAATGTTGAGGATGATTTTTTTCTAAAAAGTAAGTTAGTCTTCTTTAAAGTCATTAGTTTATGAAACTACCTTTGTATTTCATTTTACATTTATTTCTGTGTGTTTCTAGTTAAGCTTTTCTGTTTGTAGCTTAGGATATTTTTCACTCATTTGAAAAAAAATAGTTGAGATAAATGTTTCTGCAAATTCATGTTAACATATTAATATGCTCAAAGTATTATTTCTCTGAATAATTTAGAAGATTACTGGGCTGGTTTGAGCTAAT
>VWYK01093479.1:0-24845 GCA_013399775.1 Semnornis frantzii
GCTGGCTCTGGCAGGGCTGAAGGCCTGGGACTGGCTCTGGGCTTGCCACATACAGGGTCTTGAGAGACAGTTGCAGCTCAGCTTTGGGATGGGAGAATCACCTCAGCATGAGGGTGGCTGTGCTGGGGTCTGCCTTCTCCTGTGCAAGAACCATCAGCCCAGTCTCTGTCCTCGCAGCCCCTCTGGCTGCACTTTCTGGGGGAAGAGGCCATGGTCACGAAGCCGGAGGATCCTGTGGCAGCTGGGCATGGTGCTGGGGGCGCCCATGGTCATCTCCCTCGTCGCAGGCATCGCTATCCCTGTCATTACCTTTGGGATTCCCATTTACATGGGTAGGAAGGTACTTCAGTGGGCCCTGGGGTCCCCATGGTCCTGCTTGCGCTGGCAGCCCTCAGGCCTCAACAGACACATGGTGCCTGCCACTGCCCACAGCATGTCCCTGTGCCATCCTTGACCCCTCAGCTCCTCTCACTACTACTCACCTCTAAACCCTCCAGCAGCAAGAGTACTCTCAGCCTGGAGAGGGGTTGGGGTGGGTGAAAGGGAAAAGATATCTAGGGGTCTGGGTGTGTTTTCCAGGGACACGTGAGTTGCAGTAGTGGCACCATGTCCCTGAAGAGACTGGAGAGGGTGTCTGGGCAGCCTTGGCTGCCAGTTACAGCTCTGCCAGGGCTGGCAAGAGGGTCTCTCCTTGGGGTTTACATGCTGAAAGCTCTGCAGAGTGCTTTACCTGTTTTGCTTCTCCTCGAGGTGCTGGGCCAGAGCCGGAGGAGCAGCCTGTCCGGGTGCCAGCAGTGTCTGTCTGTCACTAGCAGCGTTCTCCTCTCCCTCTTTGTATCCCCCATCATAACAGCTGTCACTGTGGGTAAGTGCAGCTAGCTGAGGTCTGGGGCCCAGCACAGCAAAGTGTCTTAGTGTATGTCTGAGACATGAGGCACCTAGGCTTTACCTGGGGCATGGACAGGCCATCTAGGGCCACCAGCTGGGCTGTGCAGTAGTCTCTCTGTCCACAGGAGTTGGCGTGCCCCTGATGCTCACCTATGTCTATGGGGTGGTGGTGCTGTCGTTGTGCCGGAGCCGTTGGGGCTGTGGGGGCAGCCGCAGCCCTCCCAAGGATCTCGGTGTTGTGGAGCTGGAAAACCTCACCAAGTGTGAGTCCTGCACTGCTGTATGGCCACTGCCCCCTTCACTGGGCTCTGCAGGTTCTGCTCCTGCCTCATCTCTGTGGCTGTGACATCTTAGGAGCTGGGGGCTGCCTGTGGTGCTGTGTTGGTGCCGGTTCTATCCAGGGTGGCACCACATATGCCTCTGTCCTTGCAGGCAGGCTGCAAGGAGGAGTCCTGGGGGAGGTGGGTACTGCCCAAAGCAGTCTGCCATCTGCCTGTTTGCATCTCCTGCTGCTCTGTCCTTGCTCGGGGTGGGGGCTATTATGCTCCCTGTCCAATAGAGAACAGTTCTTATAAAGGAGGGCACTAAGCACCATCTCTTCTTCTGCCAGTGAATGAGCTGTGGTCGGTGCTTCCTAGTCCCAGGCCTACTGAGGATGGAGCTCTGGATGCCACCATCTCCCTGCCCAGCAGCAGCCACAGTCCTCGTGGTGGCTCGGGCTGGAAGGAGCAGGACAGCCAGTCGGCCAGCACAGTGGCCCTAGCAGGGAGCATGCTGAGCGAGGGCCAGGAGACATCCCTCAGGTGAGCCCTCAGGGCTGGCAGTGGGAATGGGCACCTCTCCTTTCCAGCAGCCTTCCCCATACTTGCAGACAGATGGGGTTATCTCCCACTTTGGGTTGCTGTCCTCAGGCCCCATGTTTGTCTGCAGGGAAGGTGTCAACATCGAGGTGGAGGTGTCAGTTGAGGTGGTGCCACATCCTGCCCGGGAGCAGAGCCTGTGCAGTGTGCTGTCGGGGCAGAGCCTCTCTGGGGACTCCCTGGGAGGCACCAGTGACAAGGCCAGTACTGTGAGTGTCCCTGCAGAGTGAAGGCACTGTGAAGCACTGAGTGAGGAAACTGTCGATCCACAGAGCCCTGGCCACTGGCCCAGTTTCTGTGTCCTCTTGGGCAGTGCCATCACCTGCTGCGGGGCACCACCAGCCCCCTGGAATCACAGAATGGTTTAGGCAGCAGGATGCATAAAGATCATCTAGTTCCAATCCCCTGCCATGGGCAGGGATACCTTCCACTAGACAAGGCTGCTCAGCACCTTATCCACCTTGGCCACAAACTGGGTCCTGGCTGTCCCTAGGGTTGCCCACATGCTGCGCTCTGCCCTATCCAGTCTTCCCCTGAGGCCTGGCTTGAGCATTGGCACTGCTGGGAAATAAAGCTGCTCTCTGAGTCTGTCTGTCTCTTGTGGCATGGCCACCTGCCCACAATGGGCAGATCATCAGGCCTTCCCCTGATGGGTATCCAGGAACCCAAGTGGGAGGGGTAGAACCATGAAATTGTGGAATTGTTCTGTTTGGAAGAGACCTTTAAGATCATTGAGTCCAAATGTTAACCCATCACTGCCAGGTCACCACTAAACCATGCCCCTCAGCACTACATCTGCATGGCTTTTAAGCCCCTTCAGTGATGGGGACTTCATCAGAGAATCAACCAGGTTGGAAAACTAGGATCATCAAGTCCAACCTATCACCTAACCCTTCTAATTAACTAAACCATGGCACTAAGTGCCTCATCCTGTCTCCTTTTAAACACTCAAGGGATGGTGACTCCACCACCTCCCCAGGGCAGCCCATTTCAGTGGGCAATCACTCTCTCTCTGAAGAATTTCTTCTAATGTCCAGCCTAAACCTGTCCTGGTGCAGTCTGAGACTCTGTCCTCTTGTTCTGACCTGGGCAACCTGTTCCAGGCCTTGATGACCCTTCCATAGGGAAGAAACTGTTCCTGGTGTCCAGCTTAAGCCTCCCCTTGTGCAGCCTGAGGCTATTTTCTCTTGTCCTATCACTCATTCCTTGGAGGAGCTACTAGACAGAAGGACCTAAGCCCAGGGCCACCAGAAAAGGGGCTTAGTAATGACACAAGAAGTGCCCATTGAGGCTTGCAAGGCATGGGCTGACAACAGACCAGGAAGGTGGATTTCAGTTTCTAAGAGGGAAGACTTGCAATGCAAGGCACTGCCAAAGGCACTGCTTGTGACACAGGAACGTTGGAGCAGCCGGAGGAAGCTCTGCCTGTAAACCTCTGTGCCTCTCTGTGCTCTTCAGCATGCAGGGTGGAAGGTGGAAGTGGCACAAGAAAAGGAGTAGCAGCTGACTGTCCCAGCAGTGGTATAGAACCCAAGGAGCAGCTGCAGCATTGACATGGGTTGTACAAGCTTCACACCACCCAGGACACCAGGTAGCTGTTTCTTATTACCCCTTGAAGGGAGCCTGCAGCAGAGGTGGTGCAATGTGCAGCAGAGAAGCCAGCTCAGGGGGGTGGCTGGCAGCGCTATCCCTTCAGCAGACACAAATGGGTCTCCAGAGATGGATCTCCACGTCAGCTGAGCCACCTCAGTTATGGAGGCAGCAGGCCCAAGCGCTTAACAGCAGGGGCTGGTGCTCTGCACCCATGTGGCAGGAGCCAGCTGCTGCTTGGGAGCTGCCAAGACACCACAGACAGATGTCCACCCAAACCCACATTCCTCACCCCCCACCTCCAGGAAAGAACCATGGACTAGCAGTACAGCTATGTTTTCTGGGCTTTTAGTTCGAAAAAAGTATTGATTGAAAGTGTACAACAGAATGAGGTGTGGCAGCAGCACCACAGCCAGATTGTTTCACAAAAACAAAAAGGGCTTTAAATAATCAGGTGCAGATTAAAAAAAACCTCAACGGTGAAAAAGTTCTTCCCTCTGAACAGAAACTCACAGGCACAGAAATGGGAACAACCACATGGAGACAATGGGGGGGACATCGTTCCTCTAACCGCAGGGTGCTGCCTGCTGCTGCCGGTTCCTGCTGCTCCGGCACAGTTCTGCCCTCGGCTCCCTCTTTGGAATGGTTATGGATGAAGAGTGCGACATGCCCTTGGCTAACCAGACCCACCCCCCACCCCCCCACCAGGACACAGACAGACAAGGCCTCTGCTAAGGCTAAAAAACAGGACAAGACTTTGTGAGTCTTGAGTTCAGCGTGTTTAAGAAACGAGAGTCTGATGAGCGCACAGCCAAGTCCCTGCACAAGGCCAGCTACTCCAGCTTGGCCTTCTTGGTGTCCTCACTGCCGTTCTCCTCTGCTGGTGCTGCTGGTGCTGCCATGGCCTCCAGTTTCCGTTTCCCGCTCTCAGCAGGCGGGTGTGTATTACGGGGTTTGAAACTGATGATGATGCAAGTCATGTTATCGCAGCCTGTGCCATCTCCTGAGGTATCTGGAGCCAAACACTGATCCAGCAGCTGAAGAGGGACAGGACAGCACAGATCAGAGAGCATGGACACAGCACATGAAAAACCCCAGACACCAGACCTATCCCAACAACTAACAGTGAGTTACAATCACAAAGTCATTTTGATTGGGAGAGACCTTTAAGACCATCAAGCCCAACCATTAACTCAGCACTGACAGGTCACCACTAAACTCGATCCTTTAGCTCCACAGCTTTCAATCCCTCCAGGAATGCAGACTCCACCACTGCTCTGAGCAGCCTGTTCTAGGGCTTGACAAACATTTTGGGGAAGAAATTGTTCCCCATCTCCAACATAAACTTCCCCTGGCACTACCTGAGGCCATCTCCTCTTGTCCTATCACTTTTTTCTTGGGAGAAGTGACCAAGCCCCTGGCTCAGGGGCTGCCAAGACAGAATGGTGCAGGCTTGGCTCAAATGCTTTTCATAACCACACAGAGGACAGAAACAGCCTCGGCAGCCCTGGTTTGCTGAAGGTGGACAGAAACTCCTTCACCTTGACAGCAACCTAGAGGCCAGTAGCACTGGTTAGGGTGCAAAAGAAACCAAGTCCTATTTCATATGGATCTCTTCCTGTTCCAGCCAGTGCTGCGTCCCAAGTGCTACCATACCATAGAATCACAGAATCGTTTGGGCTGGAAGCACCCTTAAAAGTTCCCTAGTTCAACTCCCCCTGCAGTGAGCATGGACATCTTCAACTAGATTAGGTTCCAAGGGAGTCCCATCCAACCTGACCTGGAATGTTTCCAGAGGAGGGACATCTAGCACCTGTCTGGGATACAACTGCTGAACACACAAGGCTGATGGAGAGGGTGGGCCAAAGCACCAAACTGGGACGCAGAAACCATGTGCTGAGAGGATGGTGAAGCTCTGGACCTTACCTCTTCTACAATGGAAGACAGTGGCCTCAGGACTCCATTTTCATCCTTTTGGGTGATCTTGGACTGGATGAAATCCACTACTTCCTGGCTGCTCATCACATTCCTGCAGAGTGGAGGGGTCAGAAGGACAAGTGAGTGGAGCAGTCATGCCACAGTGTCCAATTATCACCCAGGGCCCTTAGACCTTCCTGAGACCCATCTCCAGAGAAAGACCAGAGCAGTAACATCCAGGAGGAACAACCACTCCCTCACCACTCACCAGATTCCATCACAGGCAATAACCATGAAGTCATGGTCGTCATTTATTGTCAGCACTTTAATGTCAGGCAAGGCAGAGATCATCTGTTCTTCCGGAGGCAGATTCTTGTTCCGCTTGTAGAAGTGATCCCCTGTGGTTCAGAGATGGGTCACTTTCCCTGTGACCCTGGAAATACTGCCCTACCCCAGGTGGTGAGGAACCCTGTCCCTATCCTGCAAAAGGGCAGCCCCACCAGAGCTGGAGCAAGTGCTCCCACGATCAAAGGAGCTCAGGCTGTGGGTACACCAAAGAAACCTACCACATTTATAGAATGGTTTGGGTGGGAAGAGACCTTTAAATGTCATCTAGTCCAACCTCCCTGCAAGTCAACAGAGACATCTTCAACTAGATCAGGTTGTTCCTATCCAACCTGACTCAGAATGTTTCCAGGGACGGGGCATCTACCACCTCTCCACAACCTGGGACAGTGTCTCACCACCCTCAGCATAAACAATTTCTTCAATCTAGTCTAAATCTCCCCTTGTCCGGTCACAGCAGGCCCTGCTAAGAAGCCTGTTTCCATCTGTAGGTAGGGCACCCCAAACACACTGAGGCCAGCCACGCCCAGCATCCATCCCATTTTGCTCACCAATCGCCCGTGAGAGGTTGAGGCCACCGTTCACTCTCCCGTCCATGGTGACCTTGCCACCAGCATTCTTTATCCTGGCCAGCTCCACTTCGTCCTCGGGCTTGTGGTCATAGGACATATCGACAGCTTTGCCTCCTTCTGACACTACACAGCGTGAGTCTCCAGCATTGGCCACAATCAGCTGCTTGCCCCGGATAAGGGCCACGACAGCAGTTGTCCCGCTGTCAGAGCCAGGCTGGAAGAGACAGGGGACTTTGCTGAGAGTCCTTTTGCCTGCTCCGTATCAGGTCAATGAGAAAACCAAGCACCATCCACTGCAGGCCGCATCCCCCCACCCCTGCAACACCCTAAACCGTGAGGTGCTGTATCTTGCCCCTTGTCCTCACAAGCATGCAAGAACAATGGAGAAAAGCCTGAGGGAGGTGTGACACACTGCAGGGGTGTGTTCATGAGGGGCAGGGTCAAGCAGTGCTTCCATTCCTGCCTCACAAAGCACCATTGGGGTTCAGGATTCTCTAGTGTTTAACATATCCTGCCATACCCTCAGCTCCAATGTGTTGGTTTCCAGCCCTGACCCAGCTCAAGCAGACTCACTGACATCCAAGACATCTTTTCAAAGACAGAAGGTGAACACCCTGGCAGCTGTAGTCCCTTCTGACATCCCACATGCCTGGCCCATCTGCCAGCACTGCCACAGGCTGTGGAGCCTCAGCCTTGGCTCTGTCTAGAGCTGCACTGCCAGCAGAGCAGAGTCTTACTGCTGTCCTGTACCCTCCTGTCACACCGACCCCCAGCAGTGGGGTCAGCATCTTCTGATGTTAATCTGCTTCCCAGATCCACACCCTGTCCCTCGGCTTTTCACATTGTCAGGCTGTGAGCAGCTGTGACAGCCTCAGGAGAATAAGAGGGATGTTTCATCCCCATCCCAATGGAAATGGCTCCTTGCTAAGTCCCCTCTAAGTACCCCTTTGGCTTTATGCTATGCTGCAGAACACAAAAACAGGGTGTGCACCTCCTCTTTCCCCTCCATGCCTGGTAACAACATTTCCTCCTCTTCCTCCTCATCCTCCTCTGCTTCTTCAGTGTCATCTTCATCATCTTCATTCTCTGCCTCTTCACTGCTGTAGCCATCCTCATCTTCACTGCATTCCTACAAGAATAAAAGAGATACCACAGGAGTCAGAGAGGACACTGTGGGTGCCCTCCCCAGACAGCTGATCCCTCAATCCAGACAGATGAGAAGTTGATCCCGGAAGTGTGAGATGACCTGGCATTTCCCCCCACACCTGATGTCTATCATCAGTGCACAGTGAACAAAGAGATGGTGCATGCGGCAAGACCAAGGGCTATCCATTATGGCTGCTGCACAAGTGAGGGTGTTCTGAACAATCTCGGTGTTCAGGGTTATCTGGACAATCCCAAACATTCCCATGAGATGGACTCAGAGTACCAGCCTGAAAAACCTACTCCTAGGACACACCCAGGATGAGCCTAGGGCTCGTAGCTCAAGTACCACAGCAAGCAATGCATTCTGCCCAGCCAGAAGGCCACTCTGTCCCAGCGCTGGTTCCTACCTCACTGTCTTCCTCCTCTTCCTCAACCTCATCTGACTCATCCTCACTGTCCTCAAAAAATTTGGATTTGGCTGTGCGCTGGGGCTTTCCCGTGGAGGAGCAGGAGGGCCCGGCCTCCCCAGTAGAAGAGGTGACGGCCTCGTCACCTTTGCCTAGTTCAGGCTTCTGCGGAGCAGGGCTGTTGCCTCCAGCGCTGGCTTTGTCTGAGGTGGAGGAAATACCCGTGATTTCTTCGTCTGGCTTCCCATTCTTCCTCTCCTTGTGGTCGGAAAGCTCCCCTGGGTCAGCCTCTCCATTCATATTTGACTCCCCATCATGCTGCTTGCCTGTCCCCTCTGCAGCGTTCTCCGCGGCCGGAGCTAAGGACTTGTTTTTGAGGTTCTTGGTGCAGTTTTGTCCGTAACGTGTGAGAAGCTCCTCGATGGTCATTGTGGCTTCTTCATGCAGAAGAGCAGCTTCTTCATTATCCACTACAAACAGAAGCGGGGAGAGGGCTGAGTACAAAGACAGTTAGAAAGCTGGACACATCACCATGGCAGCAGCTGTACAGCACACGCTGGTCCCAGAGCTGAGTTGCTCTGGCTGCAGACAGGCTCCGGCAGCGCTCAATAATCTGGTGGCCAGTGGAGAGAGGCAAAGGTTGCCAGACCTGTGCCATCTCACCAATTCCAGGAGCTGCAAGTGGACACCAGGTAGGCAGATAGCTCTTGCCCCAGCCATGTTTCTCCAGTGCCTGTGGCCTGGGACATGAGCTGGCTGGGAGGCAGCTCATTAGGTGTAAAGCTGGAGGACAAAGAGCTCAGTATTTGTGGAGCACAGGCTCATCTGCAGGGGAAGCAAACAGATCACGTCCATCTACAGATCTGTTCACTAAAACTGCAACTGGGAACAAAAAGTTTTTTGAGTTTGGGCCTTAAGCGGCACAGGGATCCCAGCCAGCTACAGAGATCCACAGAGCAGCTTCAGACAATCAGTGCAGGATCTCCACAGTGGAACAGAAAACAGGACAACCTTCCCTAAACTATGACCCCTGCTTCACTACTGACTAATTAATCCCCAAAAGAAACACCCATATCTCAAATACCCCTGAAAATACAGGATGAAACAAAAAATCTCCGGCCAACCTAAAAACCACTTTGTCCCCATCAGATGGAGAATGAGGGCCAATAAATCCAGCATTTTCAGCCCACCACAGTGTTCAGGGTGAGGGTATCACTTCACACCTGCTCTGAGGTATTCAGCTGAGAGCAGCATGGGGTCCTCCTGCAGGGTTCACATTCCAGCTGGCTTCATGGTCTGGCAACCACTTGCTGGTGGAAAACACTGACTTCTTAGTGAGAAAAAGAACTGCTGAAGAGACCAGAGTCTGCTTTGGAGAGCTTAACCTTGAACATCACACTGTCTCACTTCCACAGCTCAGCCCACTTCCTAGCTTGGAGGCTTCTACCACACCCCAAAACTCTGGACCTCATGAAGGGAGCCCTACGAAAACCAACAGACCAAATGATGCCAAATCCCCCTAGTACCAGCCTGAAGCACCCAGAACTGAAACAACTCCATCCTGGAGCTGCGGTCTTGTCTATTTGGTGGCATCCAACTTACCATCGTCTTCATCAGCAACTTTCTCCTTCTCATCTTCATCGTCCTGGGGTCGCCCAGCCATCTGGGAGAGCTCTTTAATCACTTCTTCAGTGGTAAGCTTGGCATCTATGGCTAAGAAAGCATCTTCCAGGGCCTAAGGATAGACATGGACATGAGAATGTGCACAGGATACCTATGTGTCATGCTGTGCAGTCAAGTCTCTTCCAGGACACAGCCCACACGGAACCATAGAGTAGCTGAAGCTGGCAGGGACCTCTGCAATTCACTCTATGCAACTCCCTCCTCCAGTAGGGACACCCAAAGCAGCTGCCCAGGACCACATCCGGATGGTTTCTGAACAGCTTCAAGGATGAGACTCCATCACATCCCTGGATAACCTGTGCCCTTGTCACCCTTAGACTGAAATGTGTTCCCTGATGTTCAGATGGAGCTCCCTGTGGTTCACTTTGTGTCCATGGCCTCTAGCCCTGGGACTGGACACACTGCAAGATCCTGGATCCACCCTCTCAGTAACCTGAAGGTATTTACAGACACAAATTCAACCCCCCTGAGCCCTCTCTGCTCCTGACTGAACAATCCCAGCTCCATGAACCTCTCCCTACAGCAGAGATGCTCTGGTCATTCAGCCTCTTGGTTGCCTCTCACTGGGGCTCAGCACCAACCCACAGGGCATCTGATGCTGGATCAGGCATTAATACTATGAAGGAGCGTAACAACAACAGAAGGATTGCTTGGTGGAAGCAAGGCATGAACTAACTTCAAACCTCAACGCTACCCTCACCCCCAAGAAAACCCCACCAAAACCAGTCAAAGAAAGAGCTTCTGCCTTTGGAATAAGTCTGAAAATGTAAAGAGTAGAAGAGAAAGAAAGCAAACCTAAAAACGCTGGAAAACAGAAGGTGGTTTAGATTTGAAAATACAATAGAAATACCTGATGTACACTACTAGAAACAAGAGAGGGAAACGAAGATAAGGATGGAGACCTTGGAGGGACAGGCTTAGGTACCTAAATAAGGGCTCTCCTCTGCACCGGTGCTCACTTTTTCTTACCTTTTGCAATTTGCCTTCTTTGTAGGCTTTCTGGTCTTTGATTATGTCAGGAAGATACTTGGCACAGTACAGAGCAACTTCTTCTCCTGCAAGAGAGCAGAAATCTATCATTTAGAGGCTGCTCCTCAAGCAAAATATGCTCTTCAGGAACTGAACCCCTTAGGCAAACCTTGGGACACAAACGAGAACCAACTCCAGCATGGGGAAGTTCTGCAGTTGGGGAGTTCCAAGGTTCTTGCTCACAACCTCACCTCCCAGCAGACTGCAGCTCCAGGACAGCACAATTTGATGGCCAGTCTCAATGAGCTACTGCCTGTCAGGTTTGGCCAATACTATAAAGCTGCCCTTAGGTCTATTTAAACCTAGAAAGCTTCATTTGCACATTTAAGTGCAGGGATAAAGAACATGGAAATGTTGATTAGTATCTAAAGGGTGGGGGCAAGAGTCTTTTCAGTGGTGCCCAGTGCCAGGACAGGGGGCAACAGGCACAAACTGGAACACAGAAGCTTCTGTCTGAAGTCAAGAAAGAACTTGCCTGTGAGAGTGCCGGAGCCCTGGAACAGACTGCCCAGAGAGGTTGTGGAGTCTCCCTCTCTGCAGAGATTCCAAACCCTCCTAGACATGATCGTGGGCAGCCTGCTCCAGGTGACTCTGCTTTAGCAGAGGAGTTGGATTAGATGATCTCCAGAAGTCCCTTACAACCCCCATCATGCTGGGATTATGTGCTAAGGGAGGCTTTTGGTCAATGTAAACATTCTCAGGGCATCAGCAACATGTAAGAACTGACACAAAAAGCATTATGTGATCTGGACCAAGGACAATACGATGCCACAGCCTTGAGACAAACACTCCAGGAAGATGGGGTCCTGATTAGCAAAGCAGCCATGCCGATACAGGAGAGAGGTGTGTGTGGCATGGCATGAGTGAATGGTGGTCAAAACACCAGACTGCTGAGCAGAGGTTTAATGTGGATTGACAGTCAACAACTCAAACCAAGCACTGATCCTAGAGCAGCTGGAAGAGCCAGGAACACTCCAGAGCTCAGTTATGAACATTGTCAAGTACAAGCAGACCACAGGAGATGTGTTTTGGGACCCTGAAGGCACCATTAAGAAAGTAAGAAGGTTAAACAGAATAAGGGATCAGGAATGTCTGTAGTTCAGATCAGTAAGGGGCACCAGAAAGAACAATGCAACCTGTAAGATGAGTCTGTTAGTTGAAGTTTCCATGTGAGAGGCAGAGAACAATGTAGGAGATAAGAAGCTCTGAGAGGCAGAGGCAACAACTCAGGCAAAGAGGTAGTAACATTTGAGGGAAAGAAAGAGCAGATGGGACTTTCCAAATGTGCTTGCAGAACAGGGATCAAGTGGCCATTAGGCATGAACAGAGAAGCAGTGGCTGCTAAATAGTCCTGCAAAAGTTCAGTGCCACAGATCAAGACAACGGGTCTGAGGTCCACTCTGACCAAGCTCTCAAACACCACAGTGCAGGAGAAAGAGGGGAGGGAAAGCAGAAAGGGAAGATCACAGAAAAATGATCTAAGAGAGCAAGAGGAGTGATCTGAGCATTTTAATGAGAGCTTTAAAAGGAACATCAACATGACCTGACAACCACAGATCTGTTGGAGAACTAAGAGACCAGCTGGACCTTACAGGATCTCAGATGAGAAGGACAGACAATTCATGCCCATTGACACGGACACATGGAAGCAGACCTTGCCAGTCCAACTCAGTATCTGCTCTTAAAGATACTGCCATTTTGTTAATAAAACTAACCATGCTGATGTAACTGACTTAGGCGAGGGATAAAATGTACATATATGGAACCACAGCGTCCTTTTGGTTGGAAAAGATCACCGAGTCCAACTATTAACCCAGCACAGACAGGTCACAACTAAGCCATGTCCCTCAGCAACACATCTACATGACTTTTGAACCACTCCAGTGTTGGGAACTCCACCACTGCCTGGGCAGCCTGTTGCAGGGCTTGACTATCCTTTTGGGGAAGAAATTGTTCCTCACATCCAACCCAAAACTCCCCTGGCACAACTTGAGACTTTTTCTTGGAAGAGATCAGCCCCCACCTCACCTCAACCCCCTGAGAGTTGCAGAGAGCAACAAGGTCTCCCCTGAGAGCGACCAAAGGGCACCCTTGTCCCTGCCCAGTGGGTTCTGTAGGCAGGGCAGCAGCTCTGTGTGATCTGTGCTACTGGAAGCAGCTGACAGATCTAATAATACCAGCAGGGACACCTGATCACCCACCAGATGGAAAAGATGACCCAGTGTTGCAATCTCCCTGCCACAACTAAACACAAGGGATTTTTATCACAGCAACAAGTCGCTTGATCTAAGGAGGCTATCACAGCTTTGCAGCCTCAGTCCCAGTGCATCCCTGTAAGCTGGTGGGGCAAGGGCCTGGTTCACAGCCTGTGGGAAGTGGCTTCCTGTGAGCCTGGCAACACTACACCAAGCAAAGCAGCAGGGAAAGGCCCTGCTCTATCACCAGAGAAGTAGGAAGCCAGCCCTGCAAGATAGGAAAAGCTCTAGAAGTGAAACAAGGTGTTTCTTTCAAAGAGGGACACTGAAGTTAAATAGTGACCTGGGAATATTTGATGTGCTTGATTGTGTCAACCCAAAACCAAATTATTGCAAGAGTAGAAACTCTTGCTGTATCCTGAGCAGCTCCAGCACAAATGCCACAACAGACACTGCTGCTGCAGACTCGTGAAGCTTCACAGGGGACCGTTGTCCCAGTCTATCAGATGTCTTTCCATCAACTGCCACTTATCTTCAAACCAAGCCACCTTCTGTGAGCTGGTCATGGTGGCGCCCTGTTTCCCAGCTCAGAGGACACAAAGTGCTTTAGCCAAAACATCTAGAAAAAGAAGAACTTCTTTTGGAGTCTGGTTGTGGAAGATGATCCATGAAAACATGTTTGCATATCTAAAAGGTGTGTGCCTCTTTGGGCACAGAAGACAGCTCGCAGATCACAGCACAGTCCAGAACATAGACCTCAGGTCCAGCTGCTTGCACAACAACTCCAGTGAGCCCTTACATTTCCAACAGCTGAGTCAGGAACTGAAAGCACGTTGTTGCTACAGTGGCCCCAGAAACTGAACTGGCTCAAGCAGTTCACCTCCTACACTGAAACTTGACCTTCTGGACCTGTTGCAGCAAGAGACCCACCAGGTTTTTGTCACTGACAAAGCCATTTGAGACTGCAATAGAGAGGTCTGCTTCAGGTCCTGACCTGAACTGTGTCCCAGAGCTTGTTGGGCTGGGGAGCATTTCTGCAGCTCAGGTGCCATCAGCACAGTTACTTGCTGGACACTAATTACTCCTTTCAGTTTGTTGTGTAACATGCTCCTGGATTTGGCTGCACTTATGCCAAAATCCACCCACCCTCCACACTTTGTCAAGGTCTCATCTTCATTAAATACCAAGCATCCTCCCTCCGAGGACATTGGCAGCAGGGATGAAGACCTATGTCATTCTGAAAGCTGATTTAGACATCCCAGTCCTGCCTGGTGCTCTTCATCAAGGTCCTTCCCTGCCCATTCCAGGAAGGAACAAAGCCTTCAGCCCCATGGTACTTCTGGCTTGTAACACAGAATGTGGGAGAACATGCACAAACCCAGCCTCCACAAGGCTGAAAGTAGACCTTACTCCACGATTTGATCTGTGTTTGACACACTCCCCCTCCCCCATTTCAATATGAAATAAGGAAGTAAGGTTGGAAAGGACTTTAAAGATCATCTAGTTCCAATCCCCTGCCATGTGCAGGAACATCTCCTACTAGATCAGGCTGCTCAAGGCCTCAAACAACGAGCACTTCCACGGCTGGAGTCTCCACAACTTCTCTGGACAACCTGTTTCAGTGTCTCACCACCTTCACCAAGAAGAATTTCTTCCTAATGTCTAACCTAATTCCTATGGATTAAAATACTATGTCAAACCAGGAGGAAAAAAAAACCAAAACCAAACTTCTGGACTTGGCAGTGCTGGCTTAATGGTTGTATTTGATAATATTGGAGTTCTTTTCCAGCCTTAATGATTCTACAATATTAAACCTAAAACATTAACTGCTATCCTGAGACAATGAGTGAGACAGAATGCAAAGGCAGATCACAGAAGGCAAAATGATGAAGGAGGCAATAGAGATCCACTGATCTGCATACAAACTAGAAAGAAGTGACAACAGGGCTCACTGTACTCAACACTCTGATAGGAGCAAAAAGAAAACATCACACTGACAACATTGAAAAGGAGAGCTATCTGTCAATGAAGACACTATTGAAGAGAAATTGAAAGGGTAAGTCAACAGAGATGGATCACAAATACTGTACTGGAGGTGCAGAGCACCCAAATACCATTCTCAAGAGATTTGGGGGCAAGGAGGTCAGAGAAAGTAAAAAGGAAACTGAGGAAAACCAAAACCCAGCAGCATCCTTCAAAAGCTGGAAGTCTTGTCCATGGGGGGAAAACAAATAAAAACTGTTGAACAAACAGAAATCTAAATATGAACAAATCCCCTCCAAATCCCAATTTTTTTCATAGAATAATAAAACCCTCTCCCAGCTCATCTGGAGCAGGAAGCTTACTGGAGGTAAGGTAAAAAAATGAAATTTTTTTTTTTTTGCAGTGATGGCTAATAAAACTTAGAGGAGTTCCCACCCTAAAACCTTCTTTACATGGGACAGATCTGAGAAATTGTTTCAAACTGAAGAACTAAGGCATCCATAATATCCTACAAAAGTACAGATGAGCAACAGTTGTTCTTCAGAGTCAGGATCAACTACATCCATACTCTTACTGATAAAGTTTGTTTAGAAAGAGTTGAAGAGAGGTTCAATTACTGGAAGGCTAAGATATCAGTTAGTAAGCCTAAAACACAAACTAGAGTGCCATCGCACTGTTTTGTCATCTTGATTGATGCCTTCCCCCAATGTCTATCTTGAATCCATTGTATTTAAAAAAACTAAACACATTACTTCATGTCATACACTAACAGGAATGTCTTAAAGTGCCTGAGGTCTAAAACCCAATAGGTGAAATAGACCTTCATGGGAGCTGAGAAACTACACTGATCTTGAAAAAGAATAGATGTCTTTGATATTAGTCATTCTTGACCACATTTTGCTCAGTGCTACCCAGCTTCATATCTCCTAGATGCTTACAAACACTTTCTCAGTTCCTGCAAGAAATAAGGTAACATTGAAGAGTTGCTAAATCCCTCTTGTCCTTTTTTCTTTGTCCTTCTCTGCCTTTCAGAGCCAACCCATCATCCTGATGTTCTCAGAGATAATCTTTGGCATATCAGCAGTTGCTCCACCCAGGACTCTGCATGCTCTAAGATGAAATTCAAGAGGAAAATAATTTGAAAACATTAAATGCTTTGGAGTGAGACTACATCTTTTGCAGAGCCCCTCATCAACTGCCTACTCAGGCTGAGTTTTTTAAATAAGAACAATTAGATAAAATGGTCTTAAACATTTACTTATTTACTGGCAGAATGAGCTAACTCAGTTCTACAGAAAAGAAATTTCAACCATAGGATATAATCTTCCACTTGAATCTGCTCCATTAGAGAAATCAAAGGTAAACATACCCCAAAAACTAAGCTAAAAAGCCTGAGAGTGGTGGAAACTGAGTTCATAATACCACAGATGAACATACCTGCTCTCCGAATAGAGCCAACAGCAGGAATGGTATCAAATACCATTAGCAAATACGTATGCTAGGATGGGCAGGGGTTAAATACACAGCAGAGAGTTCCAAACTGGTCCATTTTTTTTTTTCAAAGAGCAAAGAGGAAACAGGCACTTCAGTTGATCTACTCCATATAGATTTTCAAAAAGCTTTCCAATAAATCACCAGATGTTTTGCATACTGAGCTGTCATGGGAAAAGCAGCATGTTGTGATAGAAAATGGAGGGTAACCACTAAGAGAATTTCCTGAGGACTGGATGTTGTCTAACATCTACAGAAACAATCTGGACAAGAGGTCATTGTGAAGTGATGGATCATTCGGGACAATCAAAACTAAAATCAGGAGGATTCTGTGCTTTCATGTGGTATTAGCAGATGAAACTCACTCACTGACAAAGGCAGGTATGTAGAAAAAAGGAAGACAACCAATCTCCATGTGTGCATTGGGTGGACTCAAACCATCTATTGCCACCTAAGGAAATATCTGGAAGAAACCGGGGCCAGAGCTCTGGAAATGTCACTTTATAGTTTAGTGCATCAAAGCAGCTAAGGTGCTGATAGGAATTGTTAGGAAAGGGACTGGGAAAGAAGCAGAAAACAATGTTACAATAAATTCAGGGTGTATCTGCAACTTGAAAGTCACAGGTAGCTGCAGGTAGCTTCACTCAAAGCATGTTTATGATGAAAAATAAAAGGACAAACAATTATGTGTCACAACTGTGAGACAATATGATCTTTGGAATCTGTGGTTACTTTCACTACAAGCAGCCAACTGAATTCCGCAGCCCAAGAATTTTGTCGCCTGTGCTAAAAACTACCAGAATGATCCATTGTTCAGTTCTGGCAAGAAGTTACTCAACATGCTCCTGGTTTCTGGACACAGCTCAGGATCTGGCTGGAACCAGGGACCAATGGCCAGTCTGGACACAGCCACCAAGAAAACTTAATAGGGTCAGTGTGACCTGGCTGGGTCATCTGACCCCAGGGCCAAGAAATGGGTGCTGGTGCCATTTAATAGCAAAGATTCAGCTGTGCTACCAGAGACAAGCCCAGGGCTCTTCTTGCTGGTAAAAAAGGACAGGGAGTCCAAAATGATGACAGTGAAAGTGTTAATGAAGTGATTTTTTCACTGATTTCTCATGAGTGTTGAGGATATTGCAGTGAAATAAAAAAGCAAGGAGGCTTGTGGAGGGCCTGGAGCACACATCCTACAAGTGTCTGAGGGAGCTGGAGTTGTTCCATCTGGAGAAGAGGAGGCTGAGGGCAGACCTCTTTGCTCTCTACAACTACCTGAAGGGAGGCTGAAGTGAGGAGGGACCAGCCTCTTCTCCTTGGTGTCAAGTGACAGGACCAGAGGAAAATGGTTTCCAGCTGTGCCAGGTGAGGTTCAGGCTGAATGTTAGGAAATATTTCTTCATAGACAGGGTTATCAAACATTGGAATGGTCTGCCCAGGGCAGTGCTGGAGTCACTGTCCCTGGAGGACTTTAAGCAGCCTGTGAACCTGGCACTTAGGGACATGGTTTAGTGTTGACCCTTCAGTGCTTGGTTGAGGGTTGGACTGGATGATCTTTGAGGTCTCTTCCAACCAGATGTATTCTGTGATTCTGTGAAATTATCAGGCAGCAGATTTAGATCAAAGTAAAACACTGGAACATGTAAACGTAGGGCAAAACACAACTAGACAAATTCATGAAAGAGTCAGTTCCTAGAATCATAGACTGGTTTGGCTGGGAAGGGATCTAGACCAAGCTCCACGCAGTAAGCAGAGACATGTACAACTAGAGCAAGTTGCTCAGAGCCCTGTCCAACCTAGCCAGGGATGGGGCATTTACTTCATCTCTGGGCAACCTATGCCAGAGTCTCACCACCCTCAGCATAAAACATTTCTTCTATCTACTCTGAACCTCTCCTCTTTTGGTTTAAAACCATCACCCCTTGTCCTGTTACAAAAGGCCCTGCCAAAACTCTGTCCTCTGCTTTCTTACAGGCCTCTCAGTGCTGAAATGCTGCAATAAGGTGTCCCTGGATCTTCCTCTTCTCCAGGCTGAACAACGAGCAAAGGGTCTCCAAGCCCTCGGATCATTTCTGTGACCCAATCAGTTCAAGAGGCCTTGAGAGTTTCTGTAAGATTGAACATCTGCGAACTTCAGCTTAGGGAAATCTTAGATGGGGAAGGGAAGCTAGAAAGGATGTTGGGGCCAGAGCTGCCTGTTTCTTCAGTCCTTTCTCAGAAACCCAGTTCTGGCAATCACCAGAGCACACTGACTGGAGCCAGCTCGCTGGTCCAACCTCATGTGGTTTTTCTTACCACCACTCTTCTGTGACTATTCTGTGTAGTTTTTCCACCAAGAAGAGTAATTCTTAAAACTTTTAGATGATGCAATGCGAGTCTCATTTCAATTTCATATCAGCCCCATGACCTTCCTTCTGGAAACCCCAAGAAAATTCCAGAATCTTAGTGGTGACATCCATCAAAGGAAATGCTTCTCAAGAAGGACCAGGATTTCTAATAATTGATAGCAGCCACTGAGCAGCCCAGAAGAGCCAGGCTGAAGGACTCTGAGATCAGACAGAGGATGCCATTACCTCCGTGTCCATCGTAGACTGAGAACATGGCTGTTTCGCTGTCCAGCTCGGGTATGCAGTTGTGAGCATCCTGAAAGAGAGAGAAGTCTGGAGTGAGATGTGCTGCACTAAACCTCACAGAGGAGTGGAGAAAGGAGCAGGGAAGCTGAGCAGTGACCCATGGAGTCTCAAAGCTAGACAGATAGCATGCACAGAAAGCAAGCCATCTCCCATTCGCCAGAGGTAACACGGTGAGCATGGCTGTCAAAGAGGGGGCACAGATCTTTGTTGTTACGGTGCTCTTGGTACCAGAGCAGTAACCCAACCCTGTCACCAGAAACCTCCTCAGAACAACTCTAGGTAAGGTTGAGCTCCAGGCAGGGTCAACTCCCTCTGCTCTCTCAAATGTAACTGGCCCATGGAATCTGGCCATTCCTCCAGACACTCTTCCTGGTTTTTGTCAACAAGAGCCATGTAAACTGAAAAGCCAACCTGGGGCATTGACAAAACCAGAAGGTCAATAGGGAGCCTCCTGACCTCACGCCTTCAACCACCTGTAGTTCTGCTTTTGCCTGTCCTGGTGAACATGGCCATGGTTGTCAGCAGTTTTCTGTTCAAACAGCCTGATGACAAGCAACCTTGCAGGACATACCACAGCTAGTGAGGACAAACAACTGGGCTGTAAAACCTCCTCCTGGGACAAAGGCTCCTTTGTGCCGCTCCTGCCACATGGGATGCTCCAGGAAGGTGCTGCTGGCCTCAGGGAACAGCTACCTGACAGTGAGGTGAAGAGTCGGGCTTTGCTCAAGTGGCTCTTCAGCAGTGATGCAAAGGACAAGAAATAGCCAACTAACCATACAAAACCCAAAATGCAAACCCAGGTCCCACCTCCTAAGGTGAGACATGTCCAGAAACTGAGAATCTCCAGGGGCAAGTAAGAGGGAAGGTGAATTCCTGAGGAACTCAAACAGGGGAACCCAAACAACAACAATCAACAACATATACACCACATACACTGAGCAACTTTTCTCTCCCCAGATGTCTGACCTTTTCCACCTAAGTGCAAAGCCCAGAACCAATGGATCGACTGAATCTTCCTCTTAAACTCTTTTCCTGCCCAACTGATCTTCTGATATTCCTTAAAGCTTCAGTCCTAACATCTTACAGCCTGGTCGCACCCCACATGCTTTTGTTCAGGAACAACAATGCAATGCTTTAAACAAGGTGATCTTGCCTCTCAGCTGTGGTTCAGGGTCATCCCCTTGAAGCTACATGTGCCACAAAACACTGTGCTGACTTTGAGGCAGCCTGCCTCAAAGATTTGGATGTGTCCAAAGTTCTGTATCAACACAGTTACAACTCCTGCATGGTTGACTAGCTGTGCCACTCTTCTACTTTTCATTGCAGAACTCTGCAGATAAAAGTTCTTTACCCTTTGGGGTCCCACAATCCTTTAAGAACTCTGTTCCTCTGTAACAAGTGCTAAAGAGAACAGGAGAGGTTCTGGTTTATGCAGAACTTTGTGCAGTTAAACTCCTGATGAAACCAAGGTCTGAGCAGGTGAGCTACAATCGTAGCTAAAAATGAAAAAAACAAAGAACTCTGAATTACTCTGTAGGAAATGTAGCCAGCAAGATCACTGGAGGCAGTGAATGAAAATAGGAATAAATAGAGAAACAGCATTTTCCTGCTCACTTTTCAGAGCATTTTCAGTAGCCAGTGAGACAACAAACCCACCACAAATTAACCAGGGTAAGTCCCAGGTGACTAAAGAGCAGTTTAATTAGAGCAAGCAATGCAGATGCTGCTGGGGATGAAACCCAGCATTGGCAGCAAGAACAGTCTCTACTTAGAGCTCTCACCAAACCTCATTTTGACCATGGGGAAGGGTACTGAGTCAAGGAGTGTGGACAAGCAGAGCCAGTGCATGTTGGGAAGAGATGGTTCAGCTCCCATGCTGCACTCATTACTTGCTCTGCACCAGTGTAAGCTTGGCTGTGCACCAGTCCTGATGTTTTCAATCCTACAAGCAGGTCAGACAACACTCAAGTGACCACCCTGTGCTGCCAGCTACACATCTCCAGTCCTACTTCCAGGCCTAGTGAGCTACCTGCAGTGACTGACATCCAGGTAACCACAATCTCAGGCACTTCAGATGAAGCCAAGAGCTCATAAAGCCTGAACACCAGCTTTCTGCTATCTATCAGGGGTGGATTTCTAGGTCTCCACAATGGTTACTACAGCAGCACTGAAAAACAGTAGGTTTGAAACATCAAACTCAAATGAAATTAGCAAGTGCGTTAAAGCTGAAAGCTAAGACTGACCAGTCTCCATATTCACAACCCAATTCTTGGATTTTTTTGAAGCAAGGGCTTTTTTTCCCCTGAGGCCAGCAGTGAAATAAGGCTGTACATAGGGGGCTGTTTGTGTCTCATCATGGAGATACCATCAGAAGAGCACCACAGAGAGGCTTCATTCAACCACCTCCAAAGTGCCTCTTGCATGTCTCACTATCTCAGCACTCCTCTCTGCACCATAATCCTGCCTTCAGTTTCTTCCCTTATTTGCTCACAGTACCTAACACTTTTTTGGTACCCTTAACCCTGGGTCCTACATCTGCTCTAAACCTTTTCTCATTCACAAAGCAACCTCTCTGGGTTTATGATAGCATTTCTTCACCATCTTGCATAGCTACCTCACCTAGAGGCTCCTATAACACACATGAAAGGCAACAGAAAACTCCTGCACACAAATTCTACTACTCAAAATCCCATTTACTGCCACTTGTACACACTCTGACTGGCTTCACTAAAGACAAAACTAAAGCCTTTGCTCAGAGCTTTCTCCAAGCCTTGCAGAAGAGTGAAAAAAAACAAACATGAGGAAATGGAAAACACTTGAACCAAGACAAGAGCACACAACACTGGAATGACAGAAGATGCACTAGAACTTCTCTTGAGCTCTATATGGAATGTGTCTCTCTCCCATCTCTCCCACAGACTCAGGAGCAACATTGAGCAAGTTCTACTTGTGACATTCACACTCCTGCCATCTCACTTCTTGTGATACCCACATTTCTTGTGATAGCACAGTTAAACCATGTCCACACCAACAGCCTCAGCATTGTTCCTGTCGGCAGGGAGATAAGCCAAAGATCAGCCTTGGTTAGTGCAGAAAACACAGCTGCAAGCTCTGGGTCCCATCCAAGTTCTGTGAAGGTCAACAGCACCAAGAATAGATCTCAAACAGGTGAAATCATGGAGCAGGGTCCCACCCTGGAGTGGGCTACTTTAGCCCACCAGCATTATACATGGGGGCAACTCTGCTCACCATCATCCACGCCCATCTCCTTAAACCCCTTCAGCCTCTGTGCACCTAGGGTGACAGAACACTGTCTGCATTCAGCCTCTTACAGAGGAGCTAATCACCTTGCAGAGATTACACTGCACATCACCTCCATGTTCCAGCAATGTCTGTGCCACCATTTCACCCCCCTCCAGAGATCACCAGGATGGACCAGTTGAGACACTACCAGTTACAGCTCAGCACAGACATACCCTGACTGCACCTATTCTCCTGCCCCTTCTGCCCTGGAACCCCAAGCTTCACGGAGCTTGGATGCACACAGAAAGAATGAAACATCTGGAATCACCGTGCTGTTAGTAGTACAGCTGGCATGACATTACAGTAGCAGTGAAGCATCTGATCGCATGGCTCACTGACCCACGTTTGGAAAAAATCCACTCCCTGACAGTCAGGATGGGATGTCCTCTCCAAACTACCCAAAGGGCTACAAATGAGAGGGATGCTCTAGCCAAAGGGCTACAACAAAAGGGTTGCTTTACTGCACTCAAAGCCAACATAGCTCAGGGGGGCTGCAGGTACCCTTATCTGATTTAGTCCATTATGCTGGCTGCCTGGAAGGGAAATAAACCAGCACATTATTAGTACAGACGGCACCAGAGTTCTGATTCAAGGAACCAGTAACCACTGGCAAGGCAGAGAAGTCCCAGCAGCTTGACAACGTGGTTCCAACAGATTTCCCCCTCCCTAGGGAGGAGCATGGACAAGCACCCAGCTCCTGCAGTCTGATACCTAACTTGTGGTAATTCACATGCCCTCTAATGAGCCTAGTGGGAAGGTAAAGCCAGGCCTGGCTACAAGAGCCTGAGGGAAGCAATGAGAGTTCCTCCAACAAATTTGCCTAGAAAACAGACAGAAACAGAGAGAGAGAGAAAGACTAAGACTTCATTTCTGCCTGAAAGGTAAAGAAGGGATTCCAGCCGTGGACTCTCCATCTGCTGTTACAATGTGCTCCATCCCAAGTGCTTCACTGTCCTTCCCCTCACTGTTTAGGCCAAGTCTCTCTCTCCCTGTAAGGCTTCTCCAAGTTCTATATGTCGGGAAAAGGAAACTCACTGTGCACCCCATAGCGGGGTGCCTCTCCCACAGTTCATCGTGACAGGCAACTGCCTACGGGCATTCCAGCATGGCCACGGTAGCACCGGGAGTGGCGGCCCCTCCCCAGTACGCGGCCCTAGCGCCCCTTGCCCACGGAAGAAAAGGAGCGACCGCCTCCCGCCCATGGGCACAAGGCATTAAGAAAGGAGAAAATCTCCCCACGGGGTCCACAGGCGGAGATGCAGCCTCGGGGCTGCGCGACTGCCTATGCCCAGGACCACCACCGGCCGCTAGCCACCTCGGAGAAGCTGCGACCCAGGGCCCTCGGCTGGTGCCCCGCTCACCTCCATGGACACACGCCAGCCCTGCATGGCGCTGAAGCCGAAATGGAGCGGGCGCGGCCCAAGCCCAGCCCCGTCCCCGGAGCTCTTCACCGTGTTCGGCTGCGACAGGTAGGCGCCCATGGCGCCCGCAGCGGCCTCCGCCGGTCCCCGAGNCCGTACCGGGCGGCACGGGAGGGCACGGGCGGCCCGGCACAGGCGGCAAAGCAGCGCGAGCGGCGGAACCACCCACCGAGCGGAAGTCGCGCGGCCGGAAGCGCGGGCTAGAGAGTCGCCGCGGGGGAACTGCGCTCAGACCGCGCGGTCGCAGCGCAGGGACCGGAAGCGCCTACCATAGAGCCCAATGGCGGCTAGAGCGGCACGGGGGCAGGAGTGCGCCCCACTCGGTGGCCACTCCTCCTGCCCAGCCAGTGAGCAAGCCCCGCCCGGGGCTGCCCACCCTAGCTTTCAGCTGCCCAACGGTTCTCTCCGCCCATCGCCGAGGGTTTCCCCGTTCCGGGCCAGGCACGCTCCAAGGGCCAGCTTGCCATGCCGCCCCGGGCAGCCGCACTCCGAGCGCGCTCATGCTATAGCGGGGAGGGGAAACAGGGAACTCGACACTAGCGGTACCACTGGCCATCTGTGCCGTTGGATGGCCCAAAGCTCAGCCGAGGCGGCGAACCCTCATAGCAGGTAGTCTAGGAACGAGAATTGCCCTCGCACTAATCCACTCTCACAGTATGAGGGGCCCAGTCTGCCCCGACTGCCTTATAAAAATTCAGCCCCGCCCACCGGCCAATCAGCGAAGGTTGATGGCCTGTCTCTCCGACTCTCATTGGCTAAGCCGCCCCGCCCTCCTCGCGCAGACAGTGTTCGGGCGCCCTCTGTTCTATGATATCCATTGGAGCTCCGCCCACCGGCCAATTCGTGGAGGCTGACGGCACGTTCGCGGCCTTTGATTGGCCGTCGTGCGGGAGGCCTCGCCCCGGACGGCGCTACGCAGAGCGGCGGCTGGCGGCGGTGGTCCATCGGCGGAGCAGCGACGCGCCTGGGGACCGGGAGGTGCCGGGTGAGCCCGGTGAGTCTGCAGCTTCTCTACCCCGCATCACTTTCTCTGGCTTCCCCCCTTCCTCGGTCCCTGTACTGCCCTCCGCCACCCTCTGGCTTGCGCCGAGAGCCGGCTTGGTCGGGCGCCGCCAGCAGGCCCGGGGCGCGGCCCCAATTGACAGGCCCGGCGGGCGCGGCCCGGCTCGGTCCGGCCCGGTCCGGCGAGCCTGATCCGGTCTGGCCTGGCCGGGCCCGGCTTCGCCTTACTCGGTCTCACCGCTTCGGCTTACGGCCCACGTTTCTCGCCCTCAGGTTGTGCTACCGCAGCATGTCGGAGGGCGAGTCCAAGCAGGTGCCGAGCAGTAGCTCTGACTCCAAGCCGGAGTCCGCGTCGTCCGGCCCCGGAATGACCTCAGTGTCTGCGC